>APFE030219057.1:95939-170368 GCA_000404065.3 Pinus taeda
TTCTTCCTTCTTCCACTTGTTGCCTTAGATTGAGTATCTCCTTTTCTTGTTCTCCATTTACATTCTGCAGCATTTGACGAACTCTGGAGGCACATTCCAGCTGGGATTTTAGGCTGATGACTTCATTGTCTTGATTTTCAATTGCTTGATGTAGATCTTCATTCTGCTTCCTTGATTCTTCAAGATATCCCCTTAGTGAGAGGATCGTGGCTTCAAGACTTTCATAATAACTGGATCGATCTCTGAGCTCCTTGATTGTTGCGTTCTTTTCAATGACTTCATTTCTTATAGATGTTGCTTCAACCTGCAATTTTTGATACTTTTCTTTGCATACCTTTTGATGAGCTTTTAGCCTAGTAACAGCTTCTTTGAGGGCACCACTCTTTATATTCAGAAGTTTATCTTGTTCACTAATTTTGTTTGTCAGCATGTTAAATTCTGCCTCTATTTGATATCTTTCTTGCTCACCCATAATAGCAAATTCAGTAGTCTCACTATCACTTTCATTTTTTTTCAAAAGGAAGGATAGCTGGAACATCAGAGGATAGAAAATTCATACCTGAATGGTCATCTTCATTCTGAACTGATTCTGAATCTGACTCTGAATCTGAAGCGCTTCTTATACCTAATCCCCAATCGATTCTCCCACTGTCATAGTTCCTCTGAGATGTCTTCTTCTTCTTATGAGCTTTCTTCTTAACCTTCTTTCCCATTGTTCCACGGATCTCCTTCAAGCGATCAAGCTTCTATCAAAGGACCTGCTCTGATACCAATTGTTGGAAATAATACTGAGAGGGGGGGGTGAATCAGTATTATCACATTAATAAAACTTTTTCATTTCCAACTCTGATTCATATATGCTACTTCCACAACTTCTTATGATTAAGTTAATTGATCTTCAATGAGTGCATTAGAACATTATCAACCATATTATCAGTTAACATAGAATAGATCATCACACATAAGGCACACACATGAACACCATGATATAAGGTGGAAACCCAATGCGGGAGAAAACCACCTGCTGCAAGTCATCTCAATCTTCTTCTTAATAAGAAAATCTTTTACAATATTTGTACTGGTGCAGTCTTATACCAGTATGGGAGCTACAACCCCCTTTGCTCTTGTACTAGCTGATCCATTTACTAGTACGCAGGCTGCTACCTGCTACAATGCTCCAAATATTCCCCTTTTCTTTTGTACTAGCTTAAGTACTAGTACGTAGGCGGCGGCCTACAATCATCTCTCCTCTAGGTACCACGTTTCATCAATTTTCATACTGGATACACTGAAGCACAACACACAATCTGAAAGGCTACGTTTCATCCAATTTTCATACTGGACCCAATAACCATATTGAAGCTCATAATCAAACAACCTTCTGAATCACCCAATCAGTAGATCAATACATATACAATGAGAGTCATCAATCAGATCTAGATCACATGAAGATGAGTCATTAAGAACATAATCAAGCACTTCTCAGACTGTTGTTATCAGATCATAATACCAGAAACCAGACCCAGAACACAACAAGGATAAACATGGACAGCTAATTTGATTTCAAGAGAAGTACGGAGCTTCACCCATGTAATGCCTGCGTACAAGTACAGACTGTTCTTCTATATCGCCACTGACCTCCGCACCTGCACCTTCGGTGGTGCCTCTGTGGCGTCTCCTGTGGCGCCTCCGCACTGCGCCTTCTGTGGTGCCTCCGCACTGCGCCTTCTGTGGCACCTCTGTGGCATCTCCGCACTACACCTTCTGTGGTGCCTCCGCACTTCACCTTCTGTGGCGTCTTCTATGGCGCCTCTGTGGCGTCTCCGCACTGCGCCTTCTATGGGCCTTCGCACTGCGCCTTTTGTGGCATCTCCTGTGGTGCCTCCGCACTGCGCCTTCTGTGGCGCCTCCGCACTGTGCCTTCTGTGGCACCTTCGCACTGCGCCTTCTGTGGCGTCTCCTATGGCGCCTCCGCACTGTGCCTTCTGTGGCGCCTCTGCACTACGCCTTCTGTGGCGCCTTCGCACTGCACCTTCTGTGGCGTCTCCTGTGGCGTTTCCTGTGGCGCCTCCGCACTTCCGCAGCTGCAGCGCTCGAGAGATCACCCTTCACATATTCGCTTTCCACTTTACTTTCATATAGATCGAGCTTTTGAAACAATAACCCAATATTTCAGATCTTAAGATATTCAACCCAAACGCATACCCAAGCCAAATGATCTCCTTTGCTTTATATAGGCAAGCTCTTCGTCAAATCATGGACCAATACCACGGGCCAAAACCATAGGATCAAAAACTGTGGGACTAATACCATGAACCAACCATGAAAGTGCGTGAACTTTTCTCCACATGAAATAAACTTTTCTCTGCATAAAATTCCGTGAACTTTTCTCTACATGAAATAAACTTTTCTTTGCATAAAATTCCGTGAACTTTTCTCTACATGAAGTAAACTTTTCTTTGCATAAAATTCTGTGAACTTGAAAATAACTTTGCTGCACTATAATTTATCATCTGAGTGATTTTCCATCAAGGACAACACTTGTCTCATAATGCCAACAAAACGGTTTCAACCAAGTCCCACCTCATGCCACACAGCTATTGCCACGTGTCCAGCAGAAAAGATAGAAAACCACTTACATTGGATGGGTAACCATCGAGCTACTCAATCGCCTGATATGAGTGACCACCGTAGGATTTGGGGGGCCTACATCAACGACGGAGATGCGTTCTGATGGATGACTGGATTTGACGGGGTCAATAGGTAGGGTTGTAAAAGGATTTGAAGTCCAATATGGACGATGCATTGGTTAGGATTCATGTTTCATAGGCATTCTTGGAGTTAACAGACAAAATGGTCATTTAAACATTTCCAGTGAACCTGACATGCTCATCTATTACATAATAGGTGGCCACCTCCTTGTGAGGCATTATACAGTGATGATTATGCAGAACAGAGGGATTCAGATGGATAGAGGCAGGGGAACCAGAAAGCTGGGAATCGGAAGTGAACAATCAGAAAGAAGATTGGCTTTAAAGCCATGAACTGACAGAGGAAGCAAAAAAGCAGTAAGTAAGTGAAGCCAAAAGCAGAGAGAATAAGCCAAGCTGACCTACAGAGGCAAAGGTAGCATCGAGCCAAATTTAGGATAGAGTGAGAGAGAGTCAAAGAGTCTATGCACTCGAGACAAGGCTTGAGAGATTCAAGCACACTCCTTTGTAAATCTTATTGTGTATGAGTCTCAGATTTGGCTCATACCACTATGACCATTAGAGGTCCAGAGTCAGTAAGGAGAGTCTGTGTACTCCAGTGACTTGGGGGATCCAAGTACAATCTTGTTGATTTATATCTACTATGTGAGACTCAAATTGAGCTCATTGTTGTAAAAAATCTGCTTTGAAAACATAATAGAGAGGCCACCATTGAAGGCTAGACCAGGAGATGTAGCCCAGGAGTATTGGTGAACTCCTTATTAAACTTTTTGTGTTTATATGTTTGCCTATTATATTTTCTTTAACTGCTTCATTTCCTGTGTTCTTCGCAATCTTATCGATCCGTTGCGTAAAGTAACATAGGCACATCCATGCACATGAGTCTGTAATACCTTATTAATTTTCTTAGATCAATTATAGATCAAGTGGTATCAGAGCTCTAGGTTACAAAGTTTAGACAAGCTTGTGTTGGATTTTTGTTGTTGAATGCTAATTAGGACAAAGCTCAAATTAGGAGGAGGATTATTGGTTGAAGCTAGCCCAGAAATTGGAAGAGTCTATCTTAAGAGGAAAATGGCAGAAGAAATTCCCTTGGAATCAGACTCCTAGTTCATGGACAGTTTCATTACCATGAGGGCCATGGTAGAAGAAATGTATAGATAATTTAAGAAAGGAAGAGTTGAAGATTCATCAAACTCCAAACAAGATAAAGGAGCAGAAGAATCTCTCCTCCATGACCATTCTAAAGGCAAAGGGAAAGAAGAAAAAGTGCCCACACCTCCTGATAGTCCTGAAAATAAAAAGAAGAAACATATTTAATTAAATTAGATGTTAAATTTGATTTGCCAATATATGATGGAGAGTTGAATGCAGAGAAGTTGGATAATTGGATTAGACAGATTGATGTATATTGCAAGGTGTAGAGCATTGAGTCAGAAAAAAGTAAGATTTAGCTGGCCAGCCTACGCCTTAGAGGAACTGCCTTAGTATGGTGGGAAGGCAGGACACAAGATGACATGAAGAAGCATGGTAAAATTCTTTCCGTCTAGAGTGAATTTGTTTTTGTAATTAAAAAGCAATTCTATCCACTAGCTTATATGTAGCAAGCTATGATGAGTTGGCAAGCTCTTCGCCAATTGAAAGGGAAACGTGTACAAAGTTACACCCAAGAATTTAGAAAAAGAGATTTGATTCTAAGTATTTCTTTAGACTCACCTAAAACTTTGTTGAAGTATAAAGTTGGTCTACACAGCTATTTAAAGCACACCATTCTCATGTTTAATCCTACTAGCATAGATGAGGTATCTGTTCAGGCTACACATCTAGAGGCTAGAGGAAAGAATGTGAACCTAGAAGTTGGAGGATCATCGAAACCCACTACAAGAAAGAACAAGGAAAAGAAAAAGAAGAAATGGAAGGAGATGTAGACAAATACTGTACAAAACACCAAATCTTCATGCACTCACTGCAAGAAGGATGGGTATGATGATGAACACTGCTGGATTCTGCATTCAGAGCTGAAACTCAAGAAGTACAATGGCAAAAAGAAGAAGACTGTTGTAACTATTCAAAAGGATTTGGGGTCAGACTCAGGGGATGAAACAACAATCACAACCACAGGTATAAAAGGTAAAAATTATGAAGCATCTACTAGTAATTTTGTGCAATCTACTGATAATGAAGAAAATGAGAGGAAAATACATGAGATTTTTCATATTCGAGTTATTTCCAAGAATCAAAAGATCGATACTTTGTTTGATAGTGGCTCACAAGTAAACTTCATTTCTGAAGCAATTGTAAAGAAGTTGGGATTACTAACCATGCCTCACAAGAAGCCATATACATTGGGTTGGGTATGTGATAAAGCAAAGCTACAAGTGACTAGACAATGTAAACTTAGGTTTTCTTTTGGGTCAGCATTTGTAGATGAGGTTGATCTAGATATAGTTCCCTTGGATATATGTGGAATTGTTTTAGGAAGTCCTTACTTGTACGATAGAAAATCCATTTCATATGGAGAAAAAAACAAGTATCAACTCATTAAATATGGAATTGAATATATTGTAAGAGCTAATAAACTCAAGAATAATGATACTCTCATAAACTTAGGGTAGATGAAAAGAATTGTAAATTCATGCAAACAATTTTTGCTAATGGTTGTAAAGGAAAAGAAACCTGATAAAACCAATGTATTTGAGGGTTGTAATGCTAAACAACAAGATGATTTAGAAAAATCTATTTCATAATATGATATAATATTTCAAGAACCTAAAGGTCTGCCACCCAAAAGGGAAATAGTACCTGATATTAATTTGTACAAGATGCTCCATTGCCTAACATTGGAATGTACATGTTATTCGCTTTAGAGAATGCAAAAATCAAGAAGCAGGTACAGGAGTTGCTCAAGAAAGGGTTCATAAGACCTACCACATCACCATGTGGGTCTCCAATTGTCTTGGTGAGAAAGAAAGATGGCTCATGGAGAATGTGCATTGATTATCGAGCACTGAATAAGATAACAATCAAAAATCGTTATCCCCTTCCTCGCATAGATGATTTATTAGATCAGTTGAAAGAAGCTATTTACTTTCCCAAGTTGGACTTGCATAGTGGCTACCATCAGGTCAAAGTTGCAAAGCAAGATGCATGTAAGATTGCTTTCAAAACGAAGAAGGGATTGTATGAGTTGTTAGTTATGCCTTTTGGCTTAACTAATGCTCCTACTACTTTCATGAGAATAATGAATGATGAACTCAAGCCTTTTATTGATGGTTTTGTCATTGTATATCTAGATGATATTCTTGTATTTAGTAAAACATGGGAAGAACATTTGAAGCATGTAAAGCAGACTCTAGATGTTTTGAAAAGAGAAAATATTTATGTTAAGTTGTCAAAATGTGAATTTGGAAAAACATCTTTGAATTATTTGGGTCATATTGTACGGGGTGGTGAATTAAAGATAGATCCCTTTAAGGTTGCAGTCATTGTAACTGGCCTAAACCAAAATCTTCTATAGAAGTTAGAAGATTCCTAGGAGCAGCACAGTATTGGAGAAAGTTTATTTCTAACCTTTCCCTGATTGCAGCTCCCTTACATGCTTTAACATGATTGAAAAAGGTGTTTCATTGGGGAGGAAAATAGCAGAAATCCTTCGACACCTTAAAAGAAAATATTTGTACAGCGGTAGTACTAGCATTGTCTGATCTTCAAAGACCATTTGAGATTGAAATGGATGCTAGTGACTATGCCATGGGAGTGTGTTGATGCAGCATGGTAAACCTGTATGTTATCATTCTGAGACATTTAATTCTGCAGTAGTTAATTATCCCACATATGATAAAGAATTATAGGCATTAGTACAGAGTGTGAAGAAGTGGAAACATTACCTAATGGGCAAAGAAACAATTATACATACTAATCATTAACCACTTCAATATTTACACTCACAAACTAAGTTGCAGCAATCAAGACACTATAGGTGGATGGGTTTTCTACAATAGTTTCATCTTGTCATCAAATATAAAAAGGGCATACACAATAAAGTTGCAGATACGTTGTCTAGACCAATCATGAATGCATCTATTATACTTAAGCATAACTCAGTATTGCATGAAAGCTACATGGAATAGTATGCTCAAGATATAGATTTTAAATATGCATATGCAACTTTAAGTCGTGGCAAACAAGTAGAAGAATTGGATTATCATGTTAAGGACCAACTTTTGTATTATTTTGGAAAGTTATGCATTCCTCAAACTGAAAGAGTAAAGATAATTAGGGATGTACATACTTCTCTAATATCAGGTCACTTTGGTGTAAGTAAAACAGTTGCACAATTGCAAATATTTTGTTATTGGCCAAAAATGAATGAAACAGTTTCTAGATATGTAAGAGGGTGTACCATGTGTGCTAAAAGCAAGGCCAACAATAGAAAATTAGGCCTGTACACTCCACTACCAATTCCTTCTCATCCTTGGGAAAGTATTTCCATGGACTTTGTTGGGGGACTGCCTAGATCTAGAAAAGGTCATGACTATTTATATGTTATTGTGGATAGGTTCAGTAAAATGTGTATTTTAATACCTTGTGACAAACATATTACATTTGAACAAACAACAAATTTGTTCTTTCAGTATGTATGGGTTCATTTTGGATTACCCACTTACATTGTATCTGATCGAGATTCCTGGTTTGTTAGGAAATTTTTGTCGAGTCTGTGGGAATTGATGGAAACCAGGTTGAAGAAGAGCACAACTTTTCATCTACAAACAGATGGCCAAATAGAAGTGGTCAACAGGACAGTGATCCAATTTCTCAAAGGCTATTGCATCAAGCATCCCAAACTTTGGGATGAAGATTTATGTTATGTGGAGCATGCTTACAACCGGGCTAAACATTCTTCTACATAGGGATCTCCATTTGAGACCTATTTTGGTTTCACACCAAGGTCTCCCTTGGATTTTGTCTTTGGTAAAGACATAGCAGTTGATGGACATAGTGATGTGGAAAAGGCAACCAAGTTTATTGAACAAATCCAAGATATTCACTGGGTAGTACAGGAATAGCTGGAAAGTAGCCAAGCCAAGTACAAGGCAAGGCATGATAAGCATCAGATTGAGCATAGTTTCCAAGTTGGTGATCAATTTTGGCTATATATCAGCAAAGATAGAATGCAAGGTGAAGGTAAGAAGTTGAAGCCGATAAGGTATGGAATTTTCAAGATACTTGAGAAATTGGTGAGAATGCTTTTCACCCTGATTTGCTAGATTACATGCAAATCTATTCAGTACTTACTGCAGAAAGCTTGAGAATATTTGAACCTTCATTGATTGAAGATCCCGAAGAGCAGAGTCAATTGCCTTCTAGTGATGATCTGTTACCTGAGTATCTCGATGAATTGCAGGAACATACAGTTCTGGACAAGAAGGTGAGAACAAAACGCATAGGGGATGTTGAGTACCTGAGGGTTGGACTCAAAAGTACAAACCAAGTAGTGCAAGATGGATAGAAATTGGGCAAGTGAGGAATCTATATCCTCACTTGATTGATGCTTAAAAACCAACTTTTGGTGGTGCAAAAGCTTTTTCAGTGGGAAGGCAGTGATCCAAATTGGATCATAGAACACTCTAAGTTTTCATGAACTCTTTAAAAATCATGCCAAAGATTGAAAGTCTTAAATATCAATCTTATCGAAGATATCCTCATAACAATTGCAATTTGTGACCAGCATAGAGCAACGAGGACCGTCGGTCAAGCGCGCAGACTGTCGGCCCATGGTAACCCGCGTTGTTGCAAATTGGCAAATCTGGAGGTCAATTCAAGAAATGGGGGTAGTTTCTGATATGTGATTAGCGACAAGTCACTAATCGCATATCGCAGGGCAAGCCCCTAGAAGAAGGAAGAGCCATGAGCATTCGGACTCGAAATATTTTGAAACACAGAAAAGTAATTATTTCAGTTCCATCGGAGTGGGATTCCACAAAACTGGTAGGATATCGAAGGGGCTTTGAGCAGTAAGAAATTTAAACCAAGTCCCACCCAATGCCACACAGTGATTGCCACACATCTAGCGAAATAGAAAGAAAATCGCTCACATCGGACGGGTAACCATCGAGCTACTCAACCGCCCAATATGAGCGACCACCATAGGATTTGAAGGGCCTAGATCAACGGAAGAGACGCGTTCCGATGGATGACCAGATTTGATGAGGTCAACACGCAGGGTTGTAAAAGTATTTGAAATCCGATATGGATGATGCATTGACGAAGATTTCTGTTTCACAGGCATTCTTGGAGTTAACAGACAAAACAATTGTTTAAAAATTTCCAATGAACGTGACACAGTCATCCATTAGAGAATAGGTGGCCCCTCCCTGTGAGGCATTATATAGTGATGATTACGCAAAATAGAGGGATTCAAACGGACAGAGGTATGGGAATCAGAAAGCTAGGAAGCAGAAGTGAATATTCAGAAAGCAGACTGGCTTTAAAGGCACGAACTAACAGAGGAAGCAAAAAAAAAGTAAGTAAGTGAAGCCAAAAGTTGAGAGAAGAAGCCAAGTTGACCTACTGATACAAAGGTAGCATCGAGCCAGAGTTAGGATAGAGCCAGACAAAGTTAGAGAGTCTGTGCACTCTAGAGAAGGCTTGAGAGATTCAAGCACACTCCTCTGTAAAGCTTGTCATGTATGAGTCTCAAATTGGGCTCATACCACTGTGACCAATAGAGGTCCATAGTCAGTAAGGAGAGTTTGTGTACTCCAGCGACTTGGGGGATCCAAGTACAATATTGCTTATTTATATCTGCTATGCGAGACTCAAATTGAGCTCACTATTGTAAAAACTCTACTTTGAAAACATAATACAGAGTTCGTCACTGAAGGCTGGACCAGGAGACGTAGCCCAGGAGTATTGGGTGCACTCCTTATTAAACTTGTTGTGTTTATATGTTTTCCTATTATGTTTTCTTTAACTGTGTCATTGCATGTGTGCTTCGCAATCTTATCGTTCCGTTGCATAAAGTAACATAGGCACATCCATGCACATGAGTCTGTAATACATTACTAATTGTCTTAGATCAATTACAAATCATGTTGGGACTCATTTTCCAAATGGTGTGAGGTCTAGTTGGTACTTCATATTAGGTTGATCCCCTAAATGTTGGAGGGTCTAGCACCATCAATAAGAGCCTTACTAAGAATTTCAAGATCACTCAATCCAAGACCTCCCATTTGTTTTTGGCTAACAAAGCTTATCCTAGGCTATTAGTGCCCAATTTGTTTCCATTTTGGAACCTCTCCATAGGAAGCATCTTTCAATTTTTCTAATTTTATTAGGAATTTATTTTCATGTAGAAAAAGTAGAGAAAAGACAAATGGGGAGTTATTGGAGGAAATATTTAAGAAGAGTAAATTTATCTACTAGATTTAGGAGTCAGAAAGTCCATTTGGAGAGGCGAGCTTTGTTTTTCTCATTATATCTTCCCATATAATTTTCCTTAGGGGATTGCTAGTGTTATAGCTCCAAATATCACTCTTGATATTTGTGATGCTGCATTTATGGTCTAGGGCAAGCCCTCCTTATAGACTTGGTCCAAATACTTAAAAAACAGTGTTTTACTCCCTGTACGTGACATTGCCTTGAGCTAAACATGTGTGTACATGAGTCAGTGTATACCCAACCTGCGTATATGTCTTAAAACACTTAAAAAAAATAAATCTCCTTAATTTCGAGTGGAGATCATGGGTTTTACCTGTTTATTACCTATTAGTGCCCATGGCCCAATTGTTCCCAATGAATTCCCAACTCTAAAACTACTTTGGGAGAAGTATAAAAAGGCTTCAATGGGAAGGCCTAAAGGAGGAAAGAAGAGAGAGAATTACTTTCCTGAGATTATCCCTGATCAAGTCTAAATATGCATGTACTTCTAGCACTTCCCCCACTATAGGAAACCCTTGTTTCCTTGAGTTATGATATCATTTCACTAGTTGAGATATCCTTGTGTGAGTCATGGAAGAAGTCTTTTGAAGACTTGGGATTGGATGGACCCGGAGGACAGTTCTGCTTGGAGCCAGCAAGAGGAAGATTTAGGTGATATCATTCCTTGCTTTGTTTTAGTTATCTGCAATAAAGAAACATTTGTCTTGTTCCCAAAATCAATCTTCTTTATGCATATGATGTTATTGTTATGGTTTAATTGTTTCAATGTATAATTAACCATCTTTCAATAAGTTATGAAGTTGATTTATATATGATACTTTGTCCATATATTGCTATGCTTCTTTGAATTGCCTGTTTTACAGGTTCAAGGATCGAGAGGAACTCCTAGAGGGTTTGAACCGTGGTTGGATCTACCTGAACGAAGGACCCCTAGGTGCACCTCTCTTCACGTAGTTTTCTTATTTAAGTATCATGGCTATGTGGAATGCTTGTTTTTTACTATAGATAACCCCCACTCTGCTAGGGTGTTGACCCTAAACCCTAGGGGATATAATTCCTCAACAGCTGGTGAGGGGGACCCCCATGTAGTTGTACATAAGGGAACTCCTTTGAAATCTATGCAAACTTGAATTGTGGGTTTGGATGGTTAGTGGGAATGTTGAAGAAAATTATTTGAGACTTGACTAGATTCATAGTTGTGTTAGAGCCATCCAAGAAATCTTTGAGAATGTGTTTGATGGTGTTTTTTTTCCACAACCTTGGTATCTCGGATATAATCTTTAATATCTAAATCTACCAAACCAAGAAGCACAATGAAACTACTTTTCATAGCGAAATATAAAAATAGTACATCACATGTGCATGAAATATAGACAACCTTTTACAATTTTGTACAATAACTTTGTTATATTAATCAAACTGAAAAATACAATAGTCTAGGGATCTCATACTATGGATAATGGCTCATACATCCACTGATACAAAGATACATAACTAGGGCTTGGTGTCAATCCATCCACAATAAGATACTCTACCCTCAACAAGATATTATGATGATATGGTTGTCACATACTCTCTCAAATCCTATTGGTCGCACCCCGTACCTACCCCATCCTTTGACCCCTGATTTATAGCACTACCTCTATCAACGATCCAATTCAATATGGTCACTGAACCTCGATTATAAAATATTCTTAATAGTTTTTCCTTAGTCCATCAAGGGAATAAAACACCAAGACTCCTATTGAGTTGTTCACAACTTCCCATTGTTGCTCCTTAGCTACTCAAAGACTTCATCCCACTATGGTCTTCTTACACTGCTCAAGTGAAGACCAACATAAAGCATATAGGATTTCCACCTATCACTGTAATATGTCCATCTCCCACAATGACCATAGGCTAGGAGAACTTCCCATCATCTGTTGTAGAAGTCCTTCCCCACACACAAGTCTAAGGTTTTTCAAATGCTCCTCTGGCTGATCAAACCTTGATCCCAACTACTACCACTCTAGCAACCACCTAGGTCCATGAAGATGGTGCACACAGGGCTCCAAATTGGACACTATCACATTATCCTCCAACCGACAATGAATGTCAAATCCTTGTCCACGCTTGGTCCTCTCTCATGCTGCCCTCCAACAGTCCACCAGTGACCAATACTTTTTGTAGCATATGCCTCTCTCTAGGGCATCCTCATACCTAGGAAACCCTCCTCTTGTCTACCAACAAAATTCTCAACATGTCCTCTCCTAGGAAACCCATCCATCTGGGGCTTGTTCAACTTCTATAGGCATTGGTCCTAGTTAGGGTTGATAACATTCTGCTTCAACACGTCATTCCTCCATCAAATCCTATCCTACAGCTGCTGTCACCCTCCTTCTTGCTTCTGATGTCAATTATTACTTGTCTAAAGGAAAACCATACTTAGATTAGGCCTTCCAATCCTCTTCAAAGTTCCCATCTCTCCTCCCAATCTATGTTTAGGCCTGTGACACCGTAGAACATCCCAAAACAACCTCTAAACAAGCCCTTTGGCCTCCTTCAATATGAAAAACTTATGTGGCTTCCTAAACATAGGCATCCCACAATATTTGACCACAAATAAACCCTCAAAACAACCTCAAAAATTTTTGCCTCCTCCTGCAACCATTCATACCTACAATGGAGACAAACACAACCTAAAATAATCCTATTTTTCTCCATGTGTTTCCCTCATGTGACTGCAACTACCTCAGAGATGAATTGGTGCTCCTTTGATGCTCTTAGATGTGTTCTAATACATCACACTTGATATTTATTTATAGGCATCAAGTGGCTCCAACGAATTAACCATGTGGGTTGTCATAAGGTCGCTTAACCACTAATTTCACCTTAAGTTTGTGCCATAAGCCCACACACAAACTTTAAAAATTCATAACTCCACATTGACAACTCAAAATTCAATGATTCTCAATGTGTCAGATTCATCTCGACATCCTCTGTCATCTCCCTCCATCATAACTCAAATTCTTGTCATAGTTTTGGGCTAAACATCAATGGGTGCAAAACCTCAAGCTTGGACTTGAAGCTCACAAGGCCACTTGTGGAGCTCCTTCCTCCAAACCCTCGATCCTAAAGGATTGGAGTACCTCCTCAGCTACAAAAATTAATAGAAGGAAGTGCCTTATTTAACTAAGAGGACACCCATTAGAAGTGTGCCATCTACAAGTTGTTGGTGGGTAAATGAGTGATTAGGAGTTCAAAGATCAAGACCTTTCAAAGGGGGAGGGGGAGTGTAAATGGTGAAGAAATATTTGGAGATAAGAGCTAATATCTAGTGAACCCATTTTTTTAAAACCTGAATGTAGTGGGAGTGTGGAAATATATTTCCAATTAAGTTATCGAATGATTTGGACATATCTAGTTTGATTAACATAGTTAGGATTTTTTTGGATTTGAAAGAATGTATGTGATTATGAGCCAGGATAATGTTGTTCATGATTTTTTTCCCTCCATGTAAGTTATTTCATCTAGATATATAAGCAGAGGAAGGATGCGTTTGAGTCTATTAGAAATGACCTTGGAGATGATTTTGTAGATGAAATTGTAGAAAGATATGGGATGAAAATTAGAAGGGGAGTTGACACATAAGGATTTGGGGATGAGAACGATGAAGGTTGCATCAAAGGTATTGATAATAAAAGATGATTTCTTGGAGTCCTATACTATTTTCCAAATTTCCTCCTTTAGAATCAACCAGCAAGCCTGATAAAAATAAATTTTTAACCATTAGGACAAGGGTATTTTCCTTTGAGCATATCCATAACAACAACCTCTACCTCTTGCATTATTATTCTTTTGAGTAATAGATCCTTCCGCTCTCTAATGACAATTTTGGGTATGTTGCTGGTAACTTTCATAATGGATAACCTTCTGTCTAGGATAGGCTCAGTTAGAAGAGTTTGAAAGTGGTTTGATAACTTCTAAGTGCTATATTCATTATTTTAAACTTTTATATTTGATAAGGATAAGGTTAGTCCAATGTTTCCTATAAGATCTAAGCCTCACTCCTTTTCACTCCATCAAGGGCCTTCCTCCTCATTTCTGCCATGACCTGGTCAAAGGTCCTTGACTCTACATGGTGCAGTGTGTCAGATAGAGAGCTCTACAACCTCTTTGGAAGCTTAGGCACCACATAGGTTTCTTAAAACTAGCCTTCTCAACTATGGATCTTTCTCAAGAATATAGTAAATTCCTAAATGTACTTCATGATTTCATGAAAATACCCTTTTTTTCTTAGGGTAGTCTACGATGTTGTCCCTTTTGATCTTGAGTGATATTTTCTCTAGCAAGTTCCTCATCCATGAGTCTTCCCTTCCCACATGGAGCGAGTTCCACCCAGGGTAGCATAGGGACACCTACATGGTTTTCCTAACAAAGGCTTGGAAAAGATTCTTGAGAGGTTCCTGCATCTCTTGCCACATACTGATGATACCAGACCCTGTTTTGGGCCTGCAAGCAACTCCATGCTAACACATAGAGCCTTTGAGTACCTTGACGACCTCCCTAAGATGCCAACAATGGCTATCCATCCTACTAAAAATGCAAGGCTAAAGTACATTCAAGTAAATATGGCAGCTTAGCTTGTCTCTAGGAAAAACTCCCTTCGAAATTAATGCATTGATTGCCTTGCAATGATGCAACTTGTAACTAGACAATAGATTACATACAAGGGAATACATACACTGTGACATAAGGGTATTCCATGTAATCCTCATATTAATAAAATGGCGTCTCAAATCCCATGATTCTCAAGTGCTAATCCAAGCTCTTATGGCTCGACTTCGATATGTAATGAGTTCTGCCTCTTTCCTAATAAGTTATTTATGTGCTACTTCTGCACTATTACACTTCTATGCAGACCCGTTTTTCACACAAATACATCCATATATTCATCACACACACACGGATATATATATATATATATATCCCCATGGGGAATGTACCACATATACAAATATAATCAACACAATTCCATGCCTAAATCTAAAACTATTATCCATAACAAAGAAACATAATTCATCAGAAGTTAACAACATATGCAAATCCTTATCTTTGAATGTTCGGAAAACTAGGTATTAGACAAGGAATCTCTACCCAACCATAGATAGATGAAACTACATTTACTTGAAGTTGTAACCCCCAAGCTAGAATCTAAAGTTTGAGGGGGTTGCTTGCTTTTGGGACTAGTACATCAACTACCATTAGTTTAGGAAATCCAAAGGAATTCCTTCCTCAATCCCACCAACTAACATCTACTTACTTGGTCAACACGAGGATTCCAAAGCCACCCAACCTCACCCTTGAGTGCATGCACAATGATTCACCCCCTTCTATGGAGTCCATAATCCATTGTATAATCTCGACGATAAGCACAAGTATCCATTCTGGTTCTCCTCTACTACAGGTCCAATATGGTCTCTTCATAGGATATTACAGGGCTCCAGAGTTTCCTATTTCAATCCACAGCCTCCACGAGACCCAAACTGTTACAGGGTTCTAGAGATTGCATCCCAACCTGCAGCCTACTAGGACCCAAGTTTTTATACGGCTCCAAAGACCCCTACCTCAATCCACAACCTCTAGGGGCCCAAGTTGTTACAGGGCTTGAGGGATCTTATCTCAACCCAAATCCTCTACAGACCCCAAGCTATTATAGGGCCCCATATACTAGCAACTCAACCCACATCCTCTAGGGATTGAGAGCTAATCCTGTTGTCATCTCTTCTCTTCGGTGTTGCTGTATGGAATCTCTTTATGAATCTTGTTTTCCTCGGTCCACTCTTAGTCAACCTATATCTCTTCTCCTCTCACCGCTCATCCCTCTTTCTTTCGCGTTTTGCTTTTTCTTAGCCTCTTCCATGGCCACAATTATTGTTGCTTCCTTTCTAGATTGTAGTGTGTGATTCCTTCATAACACTTCTTGTCCCTTTTCTTATCGTTGCTTCTCAAGAAACATGGGCCGACATACTTCCTCTTACATCTCATTTAATTTCAAGAGCTCCTTCTTCAATTCATGCACCATCCAGCTTAATCGTTGTCCTACATTTCGAAATCTCTACTCTTGGACAAGAAACCATGTGTGCCAAGCAAGCAACCTCGTCCCCATCTTTAGAATCTATGTCCCTTGACTCAGTCCCATTTTCTTCTCAAATGTTGCAAAATATTTACAATATGTTTACAAATGTATCTTGTCCAAGGAATTGGGTGGGGCTGTGATAAGGGATCAAATTTTTTTCACTCTAAAAGAGGTTTAGAGATCAATAGATTTGATCCATCTCCATCCTTGGTAGATCCAAAGTAAATATGGATCTAAAATGGTATAAAGAAAAAAGAAACTAAAACTATTTATTGTGTAAAAAGGAAATATATATCTCTAGATTAAGAGTATATTGAAAAAAATAACTTACCAATCATTTATTTATATAATATCAAAATTAAAAATAGTTACCATTCAAAAATATAATATGTTTCTATAAGTCATATATCAAACCTCAGAAACATTTGTAGGCACTTCCTACTTCATAATGTCCTCCATATTGGAAAGATCTATCATGAACTCTTCTCCACCAATCACATAACCTAAGCACACTAAAGTTTGTTATTCGAACTAACATTTATTGATATTTTTGAATAGGTTGTTCTTCTTCAAATTATCTAGCAATTTCATTAAATTTGAGAATGTGCTCCTTCTGTTATCACTATTAATCAATATATCATCTAAATAAAAATTAACAAATGAATCTAGATAAGGGAAAAATACATTATTTATTAATCTCATGAATGTAGCTGGTGCATTACATAAACTAAAAGGCATGATTAACAACTCAAAAAGACCTTTCATTGTTTTGAAGGTGGTCTTCTAGGTGTCCTTTCCCTTGACTGCACTTGATGATACCTTTATTTTAAGTCAATCTTGTGAAGTATTTCACTTAATGCAATTGATCCAATAAATAATTTATTTATTCTTGAGCCTAACTTTGTTTGACACCCTGTAATTGATACACAATAGAAAAGTCTCATCCTTCTTTGGCACACTTACGATGGGTGTCTGCAAGATGAAGTAGTTGGTTCAATCACACCATGGTCTAATAGATACTACAAATTGTTATTCATTTTATTTTCTTTCAGAATAGACTATCTACCACATTTAGCTATGAAATTATCAAAAGAAAATCCCATTAAAAATATGATTCCAATAACTGTAATAATATGAAACAATATCATAGCCCTTACCATGTAGAATATATAGTGACAAGGTGTTCTGTTGAGGCACTCTGTGGTCTAAGGGCCACTAGTTCAAAGCTCCATGGGAAAAAATCTAACCATGCTAAGGGCTAGTGTGGGATAGGCCAAGTGTGATCCCTGTGTGATTTTGAAATCTTGGATTCCTTTTAGTCATGATTACTTAAGCCATTGGTTCGACGTGCAAGTCATCTTAAGACTCATATTACCAAGAAAACAAAAAAATATGAAACAATACCTTATTTATATATGTGTATGTGTGTGTTCATGTTAAATGCTTAATTAAAAAGATGAGCATCTATTTATGTAAATGTTGGTAAACTTATAATTAACGTCGAGATGAGAATGTATACTATTCAAAAAAGAAAAGCATGTCCCTAAACTAATAGCATATTTTAAGAGAAAAATCAACTAAAGTTAATAATTCATCATCCTAGTATGTAGGAAGAGTGAAAATGTATATTATTCCAAAATGAAAATATAAATCTCAAAATTAATATGTCCTCACTTTGTAAAAATGAGAATATATATTATTAAAAAAAATACATATTTCGTAACTAAATACATATTTGAAAAGATATATCAAGTCAAGTCAATCATCCATCAACCTAGTATATCAAAAGAGTCAAAATATAAACCATTTAAAAATAGAAAATATATCTATCAAATAAAGAACATTGACGTAGGGGTAAAAATGTGAGAATGACTAATATTCAAATATGTCAAACGTATCATTAAATTAAAGCATAATAAAAAATATAACCAAGGCATGTCAATCGCTATTCGTGTGAGGTAAAGAACTAAAATTTTAGTTTGAATGTCTGTAAGAAGAAATTCAACCATGGTAAGGATTGTTGTGGCCCATGGCAAGTTGAATCCTCGGGTGATTTTGACGGCTTATATGCCCCTTGCTCAAGCTTATTCAAGCCACTGGTTAGGGATTCCTGTCATCTCAAGACTCATATTACCTACAAGACAAAGAATTATGAAACAATACCCTATATATATTAAATGCTAAAAACATTATGGGTATCAATTTATGTAGATGTTGTTACACTTATAACTAACATCACTAGTTAGCAATCAAATTAGCAATAAAAAATGCAGAACTGAACTGTAACTCCTCCAACTTGAATTTACTGAGTAAGCATGGTGACACAAGCCATGTCACAAAATTTAACATCATCCAAGTTGTATACTGATGTGGAAATTCGATTTTTCTCAATTTAATCAAGGCAAAATCAAATTGAGAATTCTTGCTCAATTTTTCAACACATAATTAGCTAGAATATATCAATTTCCCTATGAACTTGGCATAGTTCACACGTTAAGTTCATAAGGTTTTGGGCTGATGTGGTTCTATGTGTTGTGTATATAAATAACAGGTGTTTATATCATGCTATCTGTTAGGTTCCTATACCAATAGGAGTCATAATATTGAATGACTGAGGTTAAGCCTTGTAATATTGTACGTACCTTCGCCTTCAGCAAATGTTTTCTAATATTAAAAAAATAAAAAATATAAAGAGGGTATATCCTAAAATAAAAAATAAAAGGACAAAAAGAATGAAAAGGTCAAAAAAAGGAAGATATATGAACTCCAAAAGACAAATAGAGACCATGAAAGTGTGCAAGTCAAAATTCCACTACTATTTACTTTCATGCATGATAATGATTGTGTGCAGCTTGTCACTCATGCCACAGTCCATGGTAATCAAACTATTTAATCTTCATTATACCATGCTTTGAATTTTCTGTTTATAGATAGCGAATAAAATCTGACCAAACAGTTTAATCTTGGAAGATCATTAGATAGGTAGAGAAAATAAAAGGAGCTCATCAGTTTAATTTGAGCCCTTGGATTATATAAGGTTAGAATTAGATAGTCTACTTTGTAAAAGAAAAAATATTGATAAGGGTTTGCTAGCCTAAATGATAAAATGAAGAGAAAATGGTAGGGTAAGTAAATGGGTAATTAGAACAAAGGTGGCACTAATGTCAAGTGATTACTCATGTTTTAATGCATCTTTCAAATGTGCATAAGAAGTAAAAAAAAGAAAGGACAATGGTTCACAAAATGGTTTATTTAACATCCTGTCATTAATTTTACCCCGTTACTTTACTAATCTCCCATAAATAAGTTCTAGTACTTAAAATCCTTGAATTCAAAGGGGCTCAAAGCATTTATTTGACTTTTGGAGGGACTGAACCCTCACCTTGATGACTCATGGACATAAGTGCTAGAATCCCCTTCATCAAAAAATCATGTCCCTACATTTCCCCTCATTTCCCTAATAAAACCACACTTTCCTATGGTGGACACCCTTTTCCTAGGAAAAGTGACTCACCCCCATGTAAAACCTCTTGCACAAAAAACCCACCAATTTTTTTTATACTAAGTATAAATCAAACACACAATTGTATACCATTTACCCCTTTTTACTTAGGAAAACCCACTCCGCCATTGCTTTCATATTAATTAACTAACTTTATTATATAAACCCATTATAACCCTTTTCCCGTAAATAATTAAAACCCTATATAAAATACTCCAACCCCCTAGTTTTAATAAAAACTAATATAAACTACCCATTATCCTGATATAACTTCACTTAATTTACCTAACCCTAGTAAAACTTAAGTTAATCCCACATCGGCCTCACCCGACTCCTTAATCCCTCATTAAGCCCGGCCCGATCACTTAACCCAGGATTAGTCCTTAAACTAATCCCGAACCACCGTAATTAAATCCCTAGGATCCCAATCAACGCCCCTTATTTCCCCACATAAACTTTGCCTCCTGACTACCGTTGATCATCGCTCCCCCACATCCAACGGTGCACAACCATATCGGTCGCGCCCGATGGCTAAACAATAACCACCTGATAAAGTGGTTTTTCTCCTAGCCCCCAATGCTACGTGTCAGATGATAAATGGCATCAGGTGACCACTCCCAAATACCACCCTCACCAGAAAAGTGGTGGGATGGCCTTCCAAAACTGCTTCCCCCACTTAACCGAAAAACTGTCACTATTCATCCGAAAGTGAACCCGCCAAAACTAAGCATTTTCAGTATAAAAGGTTGTGAAGCCCTCCTTTTCCCTTTTCTTCATATTCAATTTGTAAACTCTGTAAACCATTTCTACCACTGTAAACACTGAATTTAACCCACAAACATCCAATTCCGCTGCAGAAGACACTGCAGACAACCCATCTGACCCTTCAGTCTTTATCGAGACTACGCCAACCACTACAGCTGCCGTGAACCAGCAATTTTAGATCCAATTTGCCTAATTCCAAGTATTTCACCACGAATTACCTCTTACCCCTGCAAAATTTCGAAACCTTTAGCCTGCGTAGTGTTTTGATTTATAAATTAAGTAAGAATATTGTCAATTTTAAAGAAAATGTTTTCCTAAAACCCTCTGAAAATCCCCAAAAACCTCTAATAAAACCCCCCAGAGCATAATTCAAATCCACAAGAACTTAATTATTGCTACTCCTATCGCCATGGACGTTAGAACCATTACCACTCTCCACTTAGACCTAGAAAACCTTCCCATAGCTGACAGGGACTTTCAAATAAAATATACTATTGCCCTAGAGCTTCTACACAAAATTCACTGCTTAAGCAAAGACAGACACCTGAACCATATAGATGATATTGGCCTCTCAGAGTCCAATGTACCTAGATATTAGTTACCCCAAGTTCACATCTTTCCAGAAATTGTTCATATGTGTTATGCATGCTACGTTCCCAACCATAGAACCATAATGTCTCATGACCAAAAGGTTCTATTTACTATCACAGCTGAGTCCATTAATGAAATGTTGCAGTTCAAACCAGGGAAAAACCTAACCCCACTCTCAATTATAGACCTGTTGGACCAGTATCCCAAGCTAAGCCCTGCGAGATGGGCCCAGTTATTCCAAACCTTCATTAGAGAGGAAAAACACATCCCTAAGGAACCCCCTCCATATGTATCAACTATTTTCTCTCAATGGGGCCAGAACATTGTAACCATGATATCATATGTTTTTTGTTACACTACAAGTGAATACATCGATGAAATTATCCTTGCTTTCATGTCCATCTATACCCCAAGACAACCTCCTGCAACCACATATGACTTTGCCACATTCATAGCTGATAGAATGCATGAGCAGTTCACACGAATGGGCAATGGGAGAGTTTTCAAATACTCCTCTATATTGTACCATCTATTTTTGTATTATCATTCAGATAAGTTCCATTTCACCGTCCAGAAGCTTGACCCCCGGGCCAGGCCAGATCTGTCATTTTTTGGACCCCACTTTTCCATGAGTATAGATCACCATATACATACTCAGACTTCATAGGTTCTTTTGTGCTTACAATCATGACTATCCTCACTGGGAATCCTCCACCTGGGATAAGCCCAGAGATAAAGAGAGTCCTCCATCTTTCCAAGAAAACCAAAGTGGGTGATTGGTACCTTTACCAAAACCACACAAAAATTAGAATATATGGTTTCCTAATTGCACCATATAAGTTGCCAAGATACCTCCCTATGACGTTGTTTGCCTTAGAATATTATAGACATATCATCAATGAAAATGAAATCAACTTTGTCAATGCTAAGAAGAAGGCCTATTTCAAAATCAAAGACCAATTAGGTCCCTTCATATGCAATTCCAGAGAAGCAGGGAAGTAGGCAGACCTAATCTTGCAAAGAATGAAATTCCAAAGGAGTTTTTTATGGAGATATGACCCTTTGGAAATCATTACCAAGAAAAGGAAAAAGGTCAAGCTAGGACCTTTTATCCACCACCCCATACCAAAGATAGAGGCATATTCCAATCAAACAGAATGGGTGGAAAATACCTTAGTAAACAGAGAAAACACAACAGTAGATGTAGAAAATGCTCTAATTGATTTGGAAAAGTAGATTGATGAGAGCTCTTTTCTGCAGGTACCGGAATAGCAAGAAAGAGCCATGAGCACCCCTCTAGTCATACAGACTCCTCAAAATGAGGAGAAAAATACAACAAGAAATAGAGAGGGAGCCTCCACTTCAAGAATGGACACCTCTGATCTACAGTAGGAAACAAGTCACAGCAAGAGGCAAAGGTTCAACATGTCCTCTGAACAGGAATATACAGAAGGATCAACACAGAGATAGACAGAAGTAAGCCCACAACTCCATCTCAAGACATACAAGATCCTTCCACATCACATACTCATATGTTGGAAAGGTAGCTTAGTGTGGAAGTGTCTTCCTTCAGTAGGCCTGCTGACAAAGACCAAGACATAAAGGATAGGTATAAAGAAATCAAAATGAGAAATGAGAAACTCAAGGCTCAAAAATATGCTCAATACCTAAAGCTCACTCCCACAAATAAAACTAGGTTGATGTTAGTCATTGACGTCAGGGAGGGGAAGCTGCAGAAGTCCTTTATTAAGCCTACAACACAACAACCCAAAACATCAACATATTTCAAGAAGGTTGGATTTGAAGTATTGGCTAGGGATATTCATCCCATAGACCAAATAGAACTACATAAATAGGTTGGGGGGATGATATACATCACCCTGATAGGTAAAGCCATAGCTGCCCATTAGCTCCAAAACTCATTAACCAACATCTCATCTCAATATCAGTTAGAGAAGGCCTTCTCATAGGCCAAGGATACCAGGATCAAGTCCTTAGAGGACTTAGTGATTGAACTATGACATGATCCCAAGGATATTAAAGCTACATAGGATCTTATAATGAAGAAAAACAATGATATTGCTACACTTAAGAGGCAATTAAGAATAACCCAGCTACGACATTGTAAGAACCTGATTCCAATTATTAGAGCCTCAATTTATTATACACTAACAGATTTATTTTCCTGTTGAATTAAAAGTAATAAAAGGAGCTTGCTGACCTTATCACAAAGCTTTAAACATTTAACTCCTTATCATTTTATCATAAGCAACATAAATTAAGGTGAGCATTCCATTGATATCAACTTAACAAGAGTAGTCCATGGAAAAATAACTGTCCTGGTGGTTGATGATGATACCTTTTCCTTATCGCTCCAGCTAAACGCTCCTTCTCACCGACCCAACCGGATTTACCTCCCAGCCAACTAGGAAACAAATTCCTAGCCCAGGAAACCTCCACATGTTCCCTAACCCTCCGTGCCAAAGTCCAACAAGATATAGTGTGTCCTCAAGAAGAATGTGCAAAACCAGATAACAATACTTTCCTCCTCTCAAACCAAAGAACCCTCCATAGGTTTCCAAGGTCTCCCAAAATCATAACAAGTCCAAACAATCACAACCAACCCCCAAAATCATAAGCAAGACCCCCCCCAACCTCCCCTTTCTTCCTTCCCCCTTCCCTTTTTATACCCTCCTTCCCTTCGCCATCTCAACCACCTCTCATTAATGTCATTAACTTCTCATCCATCCTTACAGTTGACTTCTCTTCTCCCAAGTAAGCTAGGAGTACATTTGGAAATCTGAGATGAATATAAAATTGAGAATCTAATGGGAAATGATCATGTATTCTCCCAAGTAAATCTGAAAAGTACATTTGGGAATGTGAGGTGTAATTACATGGAGAGGACCATATCTTCTCCTTATTAAATGTGAGGGTACATTGGGGAATGTGAAATGAATATATATATATTGATAATAAGATGGAGAGGACTATGTCTCCTCCCAAGTAAATGTGAGGGTACATTGGGGAATGTGAGATGTAATTACATGGAGAGGACCATGTCTTCTCCTTAGTAAATGTGAGGGTACATTGGGTAATGTGAAATGAATGCATATATTATGAAATAATGGAAGTAGACCATATCCTACCTAATATTCAATTTGAGAAGGTAAGTGGGGAATTTGAATAATGGAAATCATGAATTTTATATTAGACCAATATTTTTCAATATTTTCAAATAATGTAAACATTAACAAATTTTGTAGGATAAGATTTAAGTGGGGCATTACATACACCCCTCCTTCAGAAAAAACTTCATCCCGAAGTTAGAATGAAAAGATGCAAGGAGTTTGAAAGCATAGCAACCAGAGAGAGTTATAGCAATAAATCTGATAAGCCCAGCAATGACATTTCTTCCCATCGAGAGTCTCCAACTGATCTATATCCTCCTATCCACCCTGGCCTACTTCCGTTCCCACCCTATCCATCCTCTGCTGCTTTATTAGTGGCAACAGCCATACTAACCACTGATAAAACCGACATGGTGGAAGCGTCGAATACATTGACCTAACTTCCCCAGCAGGCAACTAACAATCACCATCACACGTCCAGGGGAGTGTGTCCACCACTGCCCTCCCACGATTCCAGGTTTCGGAGGATACACGGTGGGAAATGCCTCCACCCCTCCTTCAGAACTAGGGTCAACACCCTAACACGGACCACACTATAGAGCTGGTTGGACTTGTCATCGAATAATCCAATCAGGTCATCTTGCCACCTGTCATTTACATTTTACTTGCGTCATAAGAATGCATATCAAGTAGATATCAAATGTAATAGAACAATGAACATCGTACCTTTCCTCATTGGTCGTCTCGACCTTCACCAATGGAATAGTAGATCTTAGTTATCACACGGTTCTTTCCAACCTGTAGTTTAGTTCTCATCCATGCATATATAACCACAAAATAGATATAGATACATGATCTTAAATATCATGTTTATTAAGCCCAGTGTCCACGTGTCAATTTTTGTTGTTCATACTGGAAATAAATCTTACATCAGATAAATCATAATTTCACTATGTTATTGATTAGATAAATCATATCTATATAAGCCTATAGGATGCAACAATAACTCTAACGAGTCATGCACTAACTAAATTGTAACCAAGTATGTCGTACACTTGGTCATACATCCATCATTTCCATCATCAATGCCAAATCCATTAATTGATTTTCATGTGTCTAACCAAATGTATATAATGTTTATATATAAAATCATGGAAGTTCAAAATAGAACCTTAACATAGGTGGCTATCTACGTTAAAATGGGCATCATAAATGCTCATGTGACATCCTTGTGGAACCCCTCAATAACAATTAGAGTTGATACATATTCAACTGTCCATCATGGAAAATAACATTTGAACCTGGATATGCTATAAGGTGGTACCAAGCCAAAGTAATGGCAAGCAATGGATTAGTGCACTATCAGTTCTACTAGAAGGTGCTAGTATAAGTTTTATGCACATGATTTCTTTAAACCTTAGTGGATATAAAAGTCCCACTCTTCCAATTTTTTGGTTTTTCCATCTTCCAAACCAATTAATTAATCGCGTAAAAGACTCAAAACTTCAGAAACTATTTCCAGCATGATTTTATATATATATATATATATATATATATATATATATTATATATATATATTATATATATATATATATATGAGAGAAATGTCCTCTAAATGTCAAAGGTTCAAATTTATTATATATTTAATCATTATTTACTAGTACTAAGACAATTTCATGATATATAATGCAGCTCACAATATGACCTGTCAAATGAGAAATAATTAATCAAATGGAATAATTGCCTTTTCCTTGTTGCTATTAGTATGGAACCACATTTCTAAGGATGGCTACTCCTTTCTCAAGTGGCCAGTGACTGCATAATTTGCGAAGAATGTTGAGGGTCCTTTTATCCAAAATTAGAGACACGTTATTTTTTCATCATATTTTTTTTTTTATTCAACACTAGAATAAGGGTAAGAGTGTATTCTAATATTTCCACTGGTCTTTTATTCACTAAATAAGCTTCCATTCTAAAATCCCAAATTCTCTACAATTTGATATTCTCATTTAATTTAATATCATTAAAACAACTATCATAGTAGCCTTACATAGGTCCATGGTATTCAATCTATGTTATCACTAGAAAATTCCACTAGCTGTTTCGTATCCACAAAAAATAATCCAAATATGTGCGATGGTATTCCAAACAATACACTTCATATGTAGTAAACAATGAGAAATCCATGTATCAATATTTTTTTGTGTAAAGTATGAC
Source organism: Pinus taeda (assembly GCA_000404065.3). Taxonomy (NCBI): domain Eukaryota; kingdom Viridiplantae; phylum Streptophyta; class Pinopsida; order Pinales; family Pinaceae; genus Pinus; species Pinus taeda. Next base: position 122,415 of record APFE030219057.1, read on the forward strand.
TAAATCTATTAATAAAGGAGCAATATAGTACAATCATGCCTGGAAACAGGCAGTGCCAAGAGAAACAAGAACATAGGCAGCCGGAAAGGATATGCATCCACCTCAGCTCCTAGAAGCGAAGAGAAGAGAGAAGAACATAGCATGAAGTGACTAGAAAAACCAGAGAACAAAACAAAGCAAATGATTCTACCCTACATGGGAGGGATCAGCTATGCAGACTTTTTTTCCTTTCTTTTTGCCCACTTTGACCCATTCAGGAGGGAACTGCTGAACTGGCGTGATTTGCAAACTGAGCTGGGTTTCTTGAGATATTTCCTTGTCTGAGTCCGAGGTGGAGGATTCATGATTCCTTTTCTGGGAGCATGGCTGGACAGAGAAATCCTCAGGGTCAGCCGATGGTGGTTCCGGCGTTGTCGTGGTCTCCATTTCTTCCTCATTTATCTCCTCTTCATCCGAGGTGAAATCAAAATCATCCATGGGGGGAGGGTCATGAGACTTCCAGCTTTTGGATTTCTGCTTGTGATTGGCATTCTTTGTTGGGGCAGGCTTCGAAGGACAAGAGCTCTGGAGATGCCCTGTGAGATGGCAGTTGCGGCAACGGAAAGCTGTATTCTCATAATTCAGGTACTGGGTCCAATGAAAGTCTCCAATTTTGAGATTGATCTTGTCCGGGAGTCCTTTGCTGATGTCTATTTCTGCACATATTCTGGCAAAGGTATATAAGCCTTTTTCCCCTCTAGAAATATCTGTGTCGAGGAAGCGGCCTAGAGAGTTGTCGATTCCTTGGAACACTGCAAAGTGCCAAAGATGAGCTGGGAGATTAGGAAGTCTGACCCAGATTGGGAGCTTGGTGATGATTGTCGAAGATGGATCGAAGTCCGGGAACCAGGGGGTGAGGAATAAACCTGCTGAGCCCCAGAACCAAGGCCCTTCTTTTAGAGCTTTTTGGTAGTCCTCCTCAAAAACAAACATCGTTATGAAAAAGCCCTTTGAGCACAATAAAACCTTGCAATTGTTGGTCCAGTTAGAGTGGATCCACTGGTAGAGATCTGCTGTCCGTGGCCACAACCCATTGAACCTACAAATTATGCCTTGCTCAGCGAGCTGTTGGGTTTGCTCATCTAAGGTTGGATGCATTATTTCAATGGAGGGAGTCTCCTCAAGTTTGTCCACCAGAAAAGGTTTGGGCGCTTGAGCTGGCGGTACTATCTTTTCCTGCCTCGGTGAATGGACAACATCCTTGTATGAGAATGCCTTGGCTGAGGAAGATTGTCCTACCGCTCCCCCTCTCAATCGAAGGGAAAGGATAATGGTGGCATTTCTTTTGATGTTGTAGAATGAAAGAGGGTGGAGATCCTCTAGTTGTTTACCTCCGTGGAGAAGTCGTTGAGCTACCGAGGGAATTCCCAGCTTAAGTTCCAGCGCATGCATGAGGTCCTTCACTAGGTCCTGAGAGCCTACCCAATGTAGCAGAGTTTTGCCTGAGAGGAGCTTGATCTGGATCTGAAACGAGGCTTTCCAGGATGTTACATCTCGCTCAGGCATTTCGTCAAACAGTTCGGGCGCTAAGTCCAAACGTCTGAGTTTGGGAACCCTCATGTGATCATTCTCCAATACGAAGCTGTAGGATTTCAGGCTCTCGATGCGTTTCAGGAGAATATTACGTGCATGCAGAGAGTCCTCCTGTTCATCATGGCCATGAATAACACCGATGAAAGTGCCGAAGTGGACGAAGGCTTGACGCTGCTTCTCGTAACAGATACCCAGAGCCTTTCCAGAACATCCAATCTGTGCAATGATTGAGATCTGTCCCTTCCAAGAGACTAATTCTCGGCGCGACGTTTCTACAAACATTTTCCATGCAACTTCTAGGCCTTGACATACAACATTTGTTTCGAAGACAAGGATGCTGAGGGTGAACGTCGTACTAGAAAACGAGACCTGAAGCGGAGGTAGCCCTTGTGGCTTCACTGTCCTTAGAACGCTTCCAGCAGTGCCAAAGAAAATGGCCCTGCAGGGACTTTGGGAGACCTCTGCACTAGAGAAGCAGATCTGGAGGAGAACGCTCCTACCGTCGTCTGCCCACCCGCTTGAAGATAGCTTCTTAACCACATTATTGCGCGGTTTCCGAATGCGGATTACCCTGTTGCTGTAGGGTAGACAGAACTTCCCCAGAGGAATGGTTTCATCAGGAAAGCGGTCATTGAACCCCAGCACCCACCACGTCTGGCTGAGGTACTCAGTTTTCCCTATAACTATAGCATGAACGCACAAAGTATTTCTGCCGCGCACAGGCCCTCCACTATTCGGCACCGGGTTGCCCATCCCAACGAGAGGTTCGCTCTCTACGACGGCCATGTTCTTGGAAAACCTCACCCCCTCGAAATGGTCTAGTATCCCAGTAACTAGGATATTAATTAAGATTCATGTATCAATATTACTTTAAGGGATCAAGGAAATTCACCAGCATTCAGGGAACATCCACCACTGATTTGTACAAATTATATATCCCAATTATATGTCATGTAAATAGTGTACACTTAATATGACATATGTATATTATGGAAATTGCAAATTTCTAAGAGGAATATGACAGTTATGGCACATGGACAGTGACCATATTTCCCAATATTCGATGTTATCCCCTTCTGTGTATTAGCCTTTAGGCGAAGCAGTCATCACCACAAAAGGTATGCCAACATCAACATTGAGTATGACCATTAGATGAGTTCAGAAACAACATAATATGGATTAAAGGGTATGCTTTATAATTAACAATTCAAAATGTATCGAGAAGATATTTCCATTGCTTAAAATAATGTTCCCCTTAAAATTTTCATTATTCATCTGCTGAAAATTTTTAATTCCAGGGTCTTTTCAAGCAAAGGTTTCCAACAATGGGAGCGATGATTTTTGAACTGGAAACGGTAAAAGGGAACAAAACAGGGACAAGCCACTGAACAGTTTGCTAAAATTCCAATAGATCATCAAATTTAGGACATGATTGACAGTGAACGGTCCAGAGGATTGACTGTTACAGAGATATGGAAATAGCTTGGACTTAACAATAAGAGGAATTATTTTCAAATCACTAATATGGTCCCAAGTTTTGGTTTGCACTTACAGGCAGAAAGTCACAAGAGATCAATGCTTTACCGTTTTTGGACACACAACAATCTTAATTCTTATAGTAACAATGGTCCAGGCAACTATCAACAACATGCACAAAGAGAAGTGGGTACATCTGAACATGGTTTGCATGGTGGCAAGGATCTTATATTAGTGGGTAATTCATGCAATGCCAATTCAGAAGCCTTTCTCACCTCTACAAAGAGAAGTCAAAATAAAAGAGTAGCTCCTCAGCATGGTAGGTTGAAAATTAAAATTAAACAGATGAGATCAGAATTGGACAAGGAAGATTTTAACCTCGCTGGGAATAGTCGAGCCTTGGTCCAGGCTGATACCACTATAAAACAGTTAGATCCTGATGACCATATAGATGGTGGAACAAAGACTGTATTTCCAAATGATATAAGAACACATCAGATAAAATTTCATGAAAAGGTTCATATTCCTCATCCAATTAATTCTACACCTCCATTACTTCGAGCTGGTCAAAGGTATCCTTGTCTTACGATAACAACTGCTAGTGCTCAAAGGGAGCAGCGAGTATTAGAGATATTGCAGGTAGAGAAGTTTATTTTAAAGCTTGAGCTATACAGATGGCCTGAAGATCTTGAAAAAGCGGAAAACCACAACCATGGGCAGAAAAAAATTGACTCGTGCTTTACAGAGACTTCAAACGAGGGTCATTGTAAGTTAATTTTAGTAAGTGTGCCTGTTGTAACTAACTGTGGACGCAGTCGCATAACTAAAATGGTCTTGCACCCATATGTTGAAGAAGAGCCAGAGCTTTTTGGGAAAATTCATGAAAAGTTGCAGAATTTTGATATGCAAAGTCGTGGACAGGGATTAGCTAGGTCAAAATGATGAATCTGTGCCTATTCTAACTGGTATAAAGAGAATATCCAATGTAGAACCTTCAGATTGTCATTATTAAGAACCCAGGTATAGCATATCCAGTGAAGTGATTGCAAGAAAAAAAACAATGAATGTCATACATATGTTACTGTGTAAATGATGAAATAGCAGAGAAATGCTCCCTGAGTGCTTCCTGATGTATACCAATTAATGAGCATTCAAGTGTTATTTCAAATATGAATCAAATTTGAAACAATGTAAAAATTTTCCAAAATTCAAGAGAGCAGTGCTGTAAATGAAATTAAAGTTTATATTCCAGCATACAATGGTCAAACTAGTGCCAAATAAACACATTAATGATGTTCAGTTATGACAGAAGACACCAGCCCCCAAGCACAAGACTATGTATGTAAAACAATGCATCTGCAATAACAATAAAATAGAAGATATATACTAGTTCTAGAACAAGAAAGTTGACATAGAAATGATGCAATACACCCCAAATTTTTGATCATTCAGGACGTTAGCATGAAATCAATAATTCTGCAGTAAATGCCAGTGCTTGAACCCCTAGCAACAGAAGATAGAACCAGTGTGATGCTACTATTATTGAGTACATGTTTGGGCTATTATCAGCACTGATTTAGTTTTGGATATACCTGATATATCTATCATGCAAAAATTATCGAAAGGAAACGTTTTGACAGACCAGAGTGTGATCTGATTGCAGATTAGCAAACCTTGTTTGTAAATTCCCAAGGGCTGAGAGATAGACTTGTTCATGCGTTAATGTGAGTTTTTAGAATATGTATCAAGCTATAAAATGCCAAACCCATCATGAATAGTAATACTTGCAGATCAGAAAAATGTGATCTCAAACTCCAGACATCGAACTTCAATAACACAGATCATTCTAATTATATTAATCAAATTGTACATCTTGTTTTGCAATGACTTTTCCCTTGGAGATGGTTTCTGCTGCTAGGTTTATCAGAATGATTGCAAGAAGGCAATGAAAACAGACTGAAAAATAAACCGTTTATGCAGTTAATTGTTCCATCATGAAAGTGACTTGGAAGGCGTGAATCTCATGCATTTGAATGTTATGATGGGCAATAAATGATTATTATGCCATTAGTGTTCTTTATTTCTCATAAACATATTCAGATCTGAGAAGAATTAGACTTGTAGCCCTGAACGTCAAGCAATTAGGGCAGAATTTATTCAACTGGCCAAGCAAGTCGTTCACCTTGATTTAGGGTCGACACCTCTGTAATGTCTGGATCAAGAAGATGGTGCAACACTTACCCTAAATCCTTAGTATAAGCAACCCGATCAGAAATATGAAACTTTAAATAGTTGGATAGATCTTTAGATGTGACAATTAATGATAAACATAGGTTAATCCTTAATCTTGGAAATGATAAAGATAAACCATGAAACTATGTTCAACATGTGATATCCAAGCATTCTAAAGATATGAGAAATGAAACACCCCTGGATTTAATCAACTTAGACAAAATTTAACAAGCAACCCTAGGCTATAAAAATAACAGAAAGTAAAGGCGAAGAATTTTTGGGGCTTTTTGGTTGAAGATGTTTGATGGACCAATTCCTTAAGGGACTATGGAGTCACTATGAAAAATCCAAGTGTAGTTAAGGGTTTATGATGAGAAACTGTCAATTCCACCTAGAGTATTGCCTCTCAAGTGTTATATAGGGCTATATTAAGATAAGCTAAAGTTGAAGTGTCTTATGCAGCGCCTAAGAATGCTATAATTTGTTATTCGGTATGCAATAATACAGCAATATCGTCTGTGAGGAAAATAAAACACTTATATGTGAATCAAGAAGATAAGAGGCATATCCTGAAGCCTTTGAAAGAGGAGGGAAATTATGATATAGTGAAGGTGGGATTACCCACTATTTGAGGTCAATAGTCGTGGAAATATCCTTCAATGAGCATAGAGGCTGTGCGGTTAAGGAACATTAACCTTATCTATAGGGAAAGTAATTATAACAATCCACCTGTTGCTTGTTTCAATGGTACCAGTCTAAAAATTATACAATGTTGACTTTTCAATGAAGAGTTTAGCAAATTCAACACCCTTCAATTTGTTCCGACATTGGTGGATGGAGATATAATGGTTTCGGATTCACTTGCCATATTGTTGGTTTGTCACAACAATTTAACTTCAGGATTTCAGTAACAGGGCTAATTATTTGGTTACTTGAGCTGAGAATAAGTTTCATTACCCTTCCTTTATTTTATTTTTTTATGACATTAGTGCACACATGTATACAGATAGAGAGATTCTAATGAAATACTTATGAAAAGAGCTTTTGTTTGAACAGTAGTTGGAGGACAAATTTCCTGAACACCAACTTCTCCCAGATGATCATCATTTCAAAGCAATTAGCTTACAAGCAAGCTTTTGGTGTTCCTCATGTTTCTTTCAACCCTATTTTCCCGGCACTCTGATTGTGATAGTATATAAGCACCTGAGATTAGATCAATATCTTTTATCTCATCTCATTAATACAAGTTCTTTTCAGATTTAGTCCATCACCTATTCATATACAAGTTCATTTGAAGAGTAGAAAGTTATTCTCCTTTGTTTGCTTTGTATTTATTCCAACATTAATATATACTTTTGGCGATGTGGCTTTGAATTAACATCATCAGGAACTTCTAACATGAAATTTGAACAGTGGTTCAAATCCTAGTAATGTGGGTAAGCTTCAGGATTTGGTGATATTGGATCTAAGCAAAACAGGTTGTTGGAGAGTTTCCTAGAAAACTTAGGAGAATTTAGAAGCTCCCAAAATTTGATGTGAACTTGAATACTTGAGTAATTTGAATTAGTAGAGCCTGGTCAAGGTGCATAGAGAGGAAGGTCTTGTCTCAATAGAAAATTCAATGATTTGGCTGAGTTTCTTGCGGTGTAAGACTAAGCAGAATGGCAGCACAAACGGAAGTTGTAAATTATCATCGTCTCTCCATCCAAAGTTCAACTCTTTCCTTATGAAAGTGCAACCCAAGGACTTTGAAACAATGTAAATTCCTATTAAAAACCTAGAAAATTATCATTGTGTGTGCAAAAGAAGAGGTTGATCAAGATAACAACGATATAACATTCTTTCCTACCCCATTTCCTGTTCATGGACAGTAAATATGCATATCAGGATAAATAATTCAATAGGAATGACAGACCGCTAGTTCAAAAATGAAACAACCATAAAGGTTAAGTAGCGGATGACACAAATGAAAGATGTCTAAATGTGACAGCTACATTGCATGCTACAAAAGTAAGTATGTACAAGGAAAATATTAGGCCCTGCATCAATTAAGAAATGGATTTTCAAGACGTAAGTGTCTTCTAAAAGACAACATTTTATTTGAACCAGACTTAACAAATGTACAAATTAAAGCTTCTTTTTCAGTACCCAAGGAAGATAAAAGTAGAGGGACATAGTAGCCCAGTTTCTTAGAAACACAGAACAACAAAAAGGAAAACAAATCACTAATGTTATAGATATTCATTTAGCGTAAAACTAATGCTTAACTCAGATTTAACATTGATTAACATAGTAGGTTCTTTTCACTAAATGATTCTATGGTTGGGATTTAGATAAACAATAATGACGGTGGGAATATCACACCCCCGAAAATGAAATCCATAACTAGCAGTCAGTAGCCCACATTCTTGTTAGGGTCCTACTGACCAAACCTTAGTTGTACTAGCAGGCTACAAGATTTTAGATTGCAGACGTAGTCAACTCGTAATAGTAGGCAACAAACCACCTTCTTAGGTGAGATATTCCATGTAGCTTAATTTACAGTGAAAGGGAAATAAGCAAGACAACTATGAAGACCCCATTCACACAATATACACTAGAAGATTTTATGACGGATCACTCCTAAGATATCATGTGACACTAAATGTACAAATATCCAACAAAACTGAAGTTCAAGATGAACAACACCTACTTCTGAGATTCCCTATCTAAGACAAGATAATTGATTTGTTCAAAGTACCTGATAACGAATAACATTCTTGCTCCCTCTTAAAACCAATTTTTTTTTTTGAATTTGGAATCATAATGCTAAAGACCCTAGATTACAGGACCTAAAAAGTAAAGTGCAGACTCTAACATTCTCCAATAGGTCTCACTGGTTTGATGAAACAGAAAAATACAAAAAGATAGAGCAACACTGGTAGTCTGGGACAAGGCACTGAATCTCCATCAGCATCTAGCCATAATTCATTTGCTCTTTCAAGGGTAACTAAAGATACAATTTTTGTTTACATGCATATCTTGAGGTGTATAGTCTATAAATTCGGATGACTCACAAGCAATAGGATAAATACTTTATTTGTGTCCTAATAATTAGTAATGCTCAATAGGCCATAACAGGCCTAAAAATGCACAAAACTCGTAAGAAGAACGCAACAACAAGCAATTTTGAAGAACACAACATCCAAATTTGACAAGGGTTACTCTTATTTCCTTACATAAATCATGCCATGCTATGTCTAAGATTCTGCATAACATGAAATCAATGAAGGAGGTAACTTTGCAATAACATATGACATGGAACAGAAAGGAGAAAAATTGGTGAAAAAATTGTTCTAATGTAGACATTAGAGTGTGAATTACCACTCACGTTAGGTTGGTTCCGAGACCTACATGAAACTCGTTGAATAAAGCGCAGAAGTATGTACGGTTAGCGAGCAATGCCTCGTGTTCTGTTAGAGGGGATGCTTTATAACATTTGCAAACAAAACTGACTACCATAAAAAGCGATACAAATGCATCAAATCCTGAGAAAATTAGTTATTTAACAGTGATTTTTTTATTTTTATTTTTCCTATATGGTTTTATTTTCGAATAGTGAGGAATGAAGTTATATGATAACCTGTATCATTTTAGTGCCCAAAATCCTATGTTACCAGAAACAGAACAGACGTTGGCATTCTTGCAGTTATAAGGTATCAAAACCTATATCCCAGTTTAGGTAGAGTTATAAGGTGTCTAAGCCTATATCCCTGGTGAGAGATGTTAAGACCTAGCCTTCTGATCATGGAATTGAATGGGAATGGAGAGGGAGATTTCTTGATATGGAAGATTAAGATCTCAAGATGAGTGGCTATGGTAGAGTCATGGATTTAGGAACAGATTTGACACTGGGAATCAATTGGCACAGAGCCTCAAACATTTGTCGGTGAGCACAAAACTCTAACTGTGAAGTCATTTGGAATCACAATTTCAATATTTCAAAATGCAGAATTGCAAACTCCAAGTCCTCCAGAAATTTTGGATGGGATGCAAAAGACTATAAGTTGTGCTTGACATAATGAAAATGCAAATAGTTAATGAAAAAAAAGTGTAGAGATTTTGGATGAATATATTTTTAAATATACATACAATCTAAGATAGTACATATAAATAAACTATATCCCAAAGTTCTGTTAAAAATTTCCAAAGAACAAGGGATTCTTTGAACGAAATTGTTACAAGGCCTATTAAAGAAAGTTATACCATGATCTAGGGGGAATGATGTAAGACCACATCTGTAACTTTTAATGTAATAAAGAAAACAGGGGAATGATGGAGCAAGTTTATCCACGCAAATAAAAGGTCCTCCTAAGTTGGAAATCTAGGGCTTTTATCTAAATTGCAACAATGATTAGCAAGACCAAAACAAAATGCAGAGCCCAAAAATAAAAGACAGATTACCTCCAAAGGCCATGCTCTGTTCACAATGCAAAATCAACAAATGTACTAGGATTAAACACATTGTTCTAATTAGAAACACTAGATGTGTGTAAGTATCCTATACAGACAAGACTCTCGAAGCTACTCAACACAGAAAATGAATTCTCCGAATGACAAGAATGTACACAGATTGCTCAACACAGAAAATGAGTTCTCCGAATGACAAGAATGTACACAGATTTCTCAACATATAAAATGAGTTCTCCGAATGACAAGAATGTACACAGATTGCTCAACACAAAAAATGAGTTCTCCGAATGATAAGAACGTACACAGGCTTTTCATCTACTTGACTAGAGTGAAAGAGGTTACCGCCAAAGGTCACGCTCAATTCATAATGCAAAAAAAATCAACAAAGATACTGGGATTAAGCAACATTGGGCACATTTGGTTGTTTTATATCAGAAAATTGATATATGTGGGAAGTGTTTCTTCGAACGCGAAGGGCGAGAGTCATGAGTCTTTTCAATAGTTTCTTAGGAAGCATCTAACAAACTAATGGCGGCAACCATAAACAGAGTCCCTAACGTTCGATTCTGCGCCACTTTAAGGAGTTGGGAAGCCTGTTTCCTCCACTCGGGACTTGTTCTTTCGGCATCCGAGACAACCGACAACAGACACAGGGCCTGTAACTCCCGAAATGCAAACACCCGTTACAGAGTTGCTTAAGCGAAAAAGTCAAGAGATTGGCAGTATGAATGTATGACTCATATGTTATTCAAAAGCAGTTGGCCGAGCTTAATCACATGTTTCTCATTTAACGGATGGTGCGCAAGTATGAGGCTCAACTCTGTATGCAAGGTTGTTAATTAGCAGGAAAAATATGTTGTTTTTTTTTGGAAGTGGGCTTTGGGTGCAGATTTTGAGCCAAAGGCTCTGATACCATGTGTAAGAACCTGATTCCAATTATTAGAGCTTCAATTTATTATACACTAACAGATTTATTTTCCCGTTGAATTAAAAGTAATAAAAGGAGCTTGCTGACCTTCTCACAAAGCTTTAAACATTTAACATCTTATCATTTTATCATAAGCAACATAAATTAAGGTGAGAATTCCATTGATATCAACTTAACAAGAGTAGTCCATGGAAAAATACCTGTTCCGGCGGTTGATGATGATAACTTTGCCTTATAGCTCCAGCTGAACGCTCCTTCTCACTGACCTAACCAGATTTACCTCCCAGCCAACTAGGAAACAAATTCCTAGCCCAGGAAACCTCCACAGGTTCCCTAGCCCTCCGTGCCCATGTCCAACCAGATATAGTGTGTCCTCAAGAAGAATGTGCAAAACCAGATAACAATACTTTCCTCCTCTCAAACCCAAGAAACCTCCATAGGTTTCCAAGGTCTCCCAAAATCATAACAAGTCCAAACAATCACAACCAACCCCCACAATCATAAGCAAGAACCCCACCTCCCCTTTCTTCCTTCCCCCTTCCCTTTTATACCCTCCTTCCCTTCTCCATCTCAACCACCTCTCATTAATGTCATTAACTTCTCATCCATCCTTACAGTTGACTTCTCTTCTCCCAAGTAAGCTAGGAGTACATTTTGAAATGTGAGATGAATATAAAATTGAGAATTTAATGGGAAAGGATCATGTCTTTTCCCAAGTAAATCTGAAAAGTACATTTGCGAATGTGAGGTGTAATTACATGGAGAGGACCATATCTTCTCCTTAGTAAATGTGAGGGTACATTGGGAAATGTGAAATGAATATATATATATATATATTGATAATAAGATGGAGAGGACTATGTCTCCTCCCAAGTAAATGTGAGGGTACATTGGGGAATGTGAGATGTAATTACATGGAGAGGACCATGTCTTCTCCTTATTAAATGTGAGGGTACATTGGGTAATGTGAAATGAATGCATATATTATGAAATAATGGAAGCAGACCATATCGTACCTAATATTCAATTTGAGAAGGTAAGTGGGGAATTTGAATAATGGAAATCATGAATTTTATATTAGACCAATATTTTTCAATATTTTCAGATAATGTAAACATTAACAAAATTTGTAGGATAAGATTTAAGTGGGGCATTACAAACATCCTCAAACTCTTGAAGACTTAGAGAACCAAAACAGACATGAGGAGTTGATGGACTTGGTCCTAAAGCTTAATGATCAATTAAAGGATACAAAAAAGGAGTTGGACACTTTAATTCAATTGAAGCAAAGTGACTTGACCACAACTTCTACAAATGTCATCCTTACAGTATCCACAGTAGTCCCTTCCACACTAGCAGCTTCACTAGAACCTACATATCCACCTACCACAACATTGCCAGTCACAACAAAGTCTGTAACAATAGGTGCATGAAGAGAAAAAGTGGCAAAATTACTTAAAGCAATGGAAGAGACGTCTATCCAGGCTACAAAAATGAACAGACTGAGAGAAAAGGTGGCAAGTTTAGAAAGTGACTACAAACTTGCCCAATGTAAGCAAAAGGAAGAGGCACAAAAGGCCCAAAGAATGAGTGAAAGAATCAAAGTCGTAGAGAAAGACTTAACACTAGATAAACCCCTTGGGTAGGCGAAGGAACTGTTATGGGCCAATATCATTGACTCTGTCAATGATATTTGGCCATCTATTCAAGTTATTTTTCAGTAGACAGAATTAATAAAGATGGCTACAGAAGCTATCCAAAAGGTCAAAGAAGAATTAGGAGACATGCCTAAGGATGACAATAGACTCATCCACTTCGTCAACAACAAAAATAGGTATGAGATTCATGAGCTAAACATAGAAGATAGAAATGAGACCATTTTGGAAATAAGGAAGGTCCTTTCCAAAAGGAACCTAATTCTTAACTTAGAAGAAAAGTACCACAACATGTAGGTAGCCATTGCTAGATTCATGGCTAAATTCCAAATTTTGAGGGAGAAAGGATTGCCCATTCCATTGGTTATCAATGACAAACTTATGACACAACAGGATTATGATACGAGACTCAGACAGTTGGCGAAAGGACCAACTATCACTTCATCAATAAAAGATTTGCCAACAATCAATGTTTTGTACAATACATTTGAGAACTTGTTTTTCCTCCAGCACAAGGTAAGACATTTGTTCATCACCAAGCCCAATTTTTCCAAATATACCAAGGCCGATGAAATATCAAGTTACCTTATGCTGAATGGTGGGAGAAGATGACTGATTTGTGAGAAATTTACAATGAAAAGGTTACTGCACAGTAAAAATAGACAGCCAGGTAAACAGATGAAGATATGTCAACATCGTTAAAGAGTATCAGGTGAAAGATAAAGGTTAAATAAGATACCAACATAGAAATATCAGAACCTGCTTAAAGGGCTCAAAAACAACCATAAAATCCAGCAAGACCACAATAAAAGGGACACCATAAAGCAATTCAATAGCTACCTCTATCTTCTAGCTAGAAGATATTTGTATTTCCTAGATTAAATCTCAATTTAGTTTGAGATATTTTGTAATAAAATTTTGTATAAATACTTCATAAATCAAAGTATGTAGTGTGGATTCTTATAAATTTCTATAGACTTCTTGATCTAAAGATTGTAAAGATTTTTGAACATTGACTGAACCTGTTGACACTTAATCATTAGGATTGGGTGAATATAATGTAAATAAATAAATAAGTAATATGAAGAGTCATTGGAAGATGAAGTGAACAGTCTCTCCCTCATGTATATAATGAAGACCTGCATGAAGGAATAAGATATACGAATCAATTTTGGTTGAGGAGTTATTGCTTGGTCTGACATGGTAACAGAGCCAGCTCCCAAAATAGTTGTAACTCCCTTCTGCCTACTACTCTCTGTCCACTACCTACTGCTCTCTGTCCCCTCCACAGTCGTTGCCACTCTCTGTCCCCTCCAGAACCATCCATTGAAATGCCATGTGTTGAACTATTTTGAATGCTACTCCTTTGTTAACGTTCACCTGATAAGGTTTTTAAGGCCAAAGTGTATTCCAACAGACAGTAAGGTCTACACAACAACGAGCAGCGGTATGCAGTTTGAGCATGATCGTATTGGTTCCTGCAGAAGAGGACCTTGCCTAGAAGCACGAGAGTTTCATAATTGTTTTGGCCTCCAGGCTGCATGAGAACTTGCTTGCACAAGCGCACCATTTCCTCATATTTTCCCTTTGAGAGGACCTTTCTTTTAGATGTAGACTCTCATCATAGTCAGTTGCCATCCACCAGCGGCATGCCATTAGGTATTGAGCATAATGTTTAACAAGAAGAACCTGATGCATTGCATCCAGCATTTTGCTTTATGTAGATTTATGAGTTTGACATATAAATGAATAGGGTGAGTATTTTTCTAAATGAAGCCTCTCACTTGGAATGGGAGCATAGGATGACATTATATTGAGCCATTTTTGGTATGCTGACATTCCTGTTGCATGGTATACCATTGAAGTTTTTGGCATTATATTGAGCCGTTTTTGTATGTTGTTCATGACATTATATTGAGCCGTTTTTGTATGCTATTCATGACATTGTATTGAGCCATTTTTGGTACAATGACTACATGGTATTTCATAACTATTTGAGACATGCGTTGAGATTATATTGGTGAAGACCAAATTCCGATAGCTCTCTTGATTTTTCCATATAAAACAATTCAAGAACGTTGTGTTGAACTGTTTTGAAGAACGCTAGTCTCATATCAGATAGAGAGAATTGGCATATTATGAAGCAATTTTTTCCATACTTTGGCACTGATTACTATTTGTTATAACTTGCAAAATAAAATAAAAAATAAAAATTTGATGAGGAAGAGATTTGAAATTTTTTTGAGAGTGCATAGTTGATCTGAATATTTCTTTGGAAAAAATTTTATATTTTCATTAAAGACAAATATAGTACAAAGCCCTATACGGAGAGAATGCCCCTTTGAATTGTAATTTTTTAAAAATTACCACTAGAAGTACAATTTTATTGTATATCAGCAAAAGTATTTTTTCTATCAGCAGAACTATTTTTTACAGTATGCATTCAATCATATCTATTGTGGGAATAGTTCTCACTGGCAAAGAGAACTATCCTGAGCAGTCCCGGATGATAAAACACATGCTTATTTTCAATGAGTTGTGGAAAGGAGTGTGCGTTGGAGATGGATACATAGAGCCAGAACAACCTACATCAGACAAAGTGCTCGTCATTTTGGAAAACAAGAACAACAAGGCTTATGCATTAATCGCAGCATCTGTAAATGAAGAGGTGAGTCGCCATATTTCACCATTTTCAACTACTTTTGAAGCCTTACAAAAGCTAAAAGAACTCTATGACTCACATTCTACAGCTGAAGTTGTTCAACTCATGATTAAACTCTTCACTCTTGAACTGCAAAATAATGATCCTCTTGTTGTTGCATCTGAAGTAAAGTCTATAATGCATGATATCAAATCCACTAAAGTTGAATTGGATATTCCTCTTATCACTTTACTCAAGGCACTTTATCCTACTTACTCCAATTATCTTGAGTCATTACAAGAAAATGGTAATCTCAAAGATATCACCTTTGACTCTCTCGTGAAAAAGTTTGCTGAAAGAGAGAAAGCCTTTGGAAAGAAGACAACCCCTGAATCTTCTGAAGAGGCTATGTGCCTTGCTCATAAAGGAAATAATCCTGCTAAAGATTCTTCCAGAGGAAGGGGTGGTCGAAGAGGAAGAGGAAGATATTTTAGAGGTAGGGGGTAGACGCTCTCTAGGAGAAAAGGCAGATTTGCATTGGATACACTGCAAAAGAAATGGATCACATGATGCCTCCACATGCAAGTTACCATGGGACAAAATTGAGTAGCAAAGAAACCAATAGAAAGGTAAAACTGATGATACAGACAAAGGTAAAGCACCTGAATCTGCTCACTATGTTGTGGCACAATGTAATATTGGAGTAAATAAAGATTTATTTAATGCTTCACTTGCTTCTTGGAAAAAGGATTGGTTGCTTGACTTAGGAGCAAATTGCCACATGACTCATAGAAAATATTTGTTTGAAGAATTTACTGACAATGTTGATGGAGCAGTCAACTTTGCAGATCAATCAAAAATCAAGTCATCAGGGCTTGGCACAATCAGGCATAAATTGCCTGGTCTTCCAAAATTTATTTTGCACCATGTTCTATATCTCCCATAGCTGAAGAGAAACTTGTTGTCCTTAGTTCACATTCACCAGCAAGGTCACTCCATTCATATGTTTGATGGCAAGCTTGAGGTGAGAAAAGCATCTGACCACTCACTTGTCATGAGGGGAATAGAAGAAGAAAGGCTTCTCAAGCTACAAGGAACCTCTGCTCATGCGCAACATTTCTCATACAATTCTCATCATGAAGAAGGTACTCTTCCATTAATTTTATTATGGCATGCTAGATTTCGACATTTGAACTATGACATCCTCCGCTTGCTGATGAAAAATGGTGTTGCTGGTTTACCTACAATTCCTAGAAAACTTAAGCAATGTCATGCTTGCATTCTAGTAAAGCATAGCAAACAGTCTTTTCATGATTCACATTTAAGAGCACATAGAAAAATTGAACTCATTCATTTATATTTATGTGGTGCAATTCTTGTTCCTTATGCAAATGGAAATAAATATATGATGACATTTATTGATGACTACAACAGAATGTGTTGGGTTTATTTATTGAAGAACAAATCTGATGCTTTTCAAACATTCAAGAACTTTCATAAATGGATTGAAAATGATGCACAATCTAATATTGGGTCTATTCACACTAATAATGGGAAAGAGTACACATAAAATGAGTTTGAAAACTATCTTCGCCAACATGGGATCAAACATCAAACAATTGTGCCTTATAATCCCCAACAGAATGATGTAGCTGAAAGAATGAATAGGAAAATCTTAAATATGGTACAATCCATGCTCTTCTTCAAAAATGTAAAGATAATGTTTTGGGCCAATGTTGTTCTATGTGCTGCATATATAAAGAATAGATGCCAATCTAATGCTATTAGAAACAAGACTCCATATGAAATGTGGTATGGACATGTTCCTTCGATAAAGCATCTCAGGGTCTTTGGTTCCACATGTTATGCCTTGATACCAAAGGTACACAGAAACAAACTTGGTGCTAGAAGTCATAAGTGTATCTTCTTGGGGTATTCAAACACCTCCAAATGTTGAGGTAAATAAAAAGTTTGTTGTATCTAGAGATGTATTTTTTCTTGAATCATCCAAGACTGACAATGTTGTTGAGTGGCAACTTGATCGCTTGGATAGATTCACAAATGCAAAATAATTTCAAGAATTTGATATTTAGATTCCACATATTGAAGGGGTGATTCCTATACTAGATCAACATGTGGATTTTCTTCTGAAGTACACTCTCCCCCACATGAAACTCCAACAACAGATGATGCTTTAAGTGATGTGATTGATAGAATTGGAAGACTCAATCTTGATTTAGTTCCAACTCAATCAACGGAGCAGCCTGGACCATTTGAGAAAGGTCCTCCAAAGTAGTTGACAAAGACACTTGAAAGCATTCATCCTGATGAAGTTGGAAAGACAGGAACTAGAAATTCAAACTGGAAAAATGGAGGTGATGTAGATGACTCTAATCACCTGTTGATATGGATGTTTCTTATGATTGTGAATTGAACTTGTCTATATATTTTGAACCAACTTCCTTCAAAGAAGCTGCTTCTCATGATGAATGGAAAGAAGCGATGCAAAAGGAGTATGATGCCCTCATAAAGAACGACACTTGGAAGCTGGTTGATCCTTCATTAGGAACCAAACCAATTGGCTGCAAGTGGGTCTACAAGAAAAAGTATAAAGCTGATAGTTGATGGCTCACTTGACAAGCACAAAGCTAGGCTTGTGGCAAAAGTTTTTGCACAGAAGGAAGGGGTCGATTATGAGGAGACTTTTTCCCCCACAGCAAAATGGGCTACCATCTGGACATTCTTTGCCCTAGCAGCTCAGAACGGTTGGAAAGTCCATCAATTGGATGTAAAAACTACTTTCTTAAATGGAGATCTAAAAGAGAATGTTTTTATGTCTCAGCTTGAAGGATTTGCTGTGAAAGGACATGAACATAAAGTATGCAAACTTGTGAAGTCCTTGTATGGCCTCAAACATGCACCGCGAGCCTGGTATGAAAAACTAACTGAGCATCTTCTGAAACTCAATTTCAAACATTATGATCTTGATGATGCAACTTTATTTGTCAAGAAAGTTGGAAAAACAGTTGTATATATTGTGATATATGTAGATGATATTTTGATGACAGGGAACAATGAAAGCTACATTGCATCCATAAAGAAGGAATTGGGGAAAATTTTTGAAATGACTGATTTGGGCTATGTTCATTACTATCTTGGCATTGAAGTAACCCAACATCCGAAGTCCATATTTCTTTCTCAAAAGAAATACATTGGAGATCTGTTGAGCAAGTTTGGCATGATAGAATGCAATCCTCTTAATACTCCAATGAAGCAAAACTTAAAGCTCATATCTATTGAAGGAAAAAAAATTGAGGATGCAACAAAGTATAGACACCTTGTAGGAAGTCTCAACTACCTAACTACTACCAGACCAGACATTTCATTTGTTGTTGGAATCCTCTCCAGGTTTATGCAAAAGCCTTGTGAGGGACATTGGTCTACTGTAAAAAGAGTTTTAAGGTACTTGAAGGGAACTCAAGACTTTGGAATCAAGTATACACAGGTGGAGGACTTCAGCTTCATTGGATATTCTGATTCAAACTTCAATGGAGACAAAGAAACTGGGGTATCTACTTCAGGATATGCTATGAGTCTTGGATCAGGAGCTGTCTCCTGGAGATCACGCAAACAATCAATTCCAGCAAATTCTGCAACAGAAGCAGAATATGTGGCAGCAGCTGAAGCAACAAAAGAAATTGTGTGGCTCAGGAAAATTCTTGAAGATTTGCAGGTAAAACAAGTATAATCAACTCCACTCATGATTGACAATACCTCTACAATAAAGTTGGCCAAGAACCCAAAGTTCCATGATTGAACGAAGTACATCAATACTAAATATCATCTAATTCGACATCATGTTGAGGCCAAAACAATCCATCTCCGTCATTGTTCCACTAATGAGAAAATTCCAGACATCTTCACCAAAGCACTTGGAAGAGAAAAGCTTGAACTCACCAACATCCCTTCAGATTAAGGGGGGAATGTTGACACCTAATCGTTAGGAATGGGTGAATATAATGTAAATAGATAAATAAGTAATATGAACAGTCATCGAGAGATGAAGTGAACAGTCTCTCCCTCATGTATATAATGAAGACCTACCTGATGGAATAACATATACGAATCGTTTTTTCCTTGAGGAGTTACTGCCTGGCCTGAAAAAAATTGCAATAATACCATGCCAACCCGAGAAATCCTTGAAGATGCCTTAAGGTTGTGGGAATTTTCCATTCCTTGATGGATTTAATTTTGTTTGGGTCTATCTTAGCACCCTCATGAGATACAATATGACCCAAATATTCCAATTCTTGTACCCTAAAGAAACATTTGGAGGGTTTTCATGCAATTGTTTCTCCTCCAATAGTTTGAGCACCTTGTCAACGTGTTGAACATGATCTTTCCGAGACTTGTCGTAGATTAGTATATCATAAAAAATTACTAACACAAATTTTCTAAGTTAAGTTTTGAAAGTGGAATTCATCAAACCTTGAAATTTGGAAGGTGACTTAGGAAGGCCAAAAGGCATGACCAAAAATTCATAATGACCTTCATGATTTCTAAATGTTGTTTTTGAAAAGTCTTTTATCTTCATTCTAATTTTATGATATCCTAAATGAAGATCTAGCTTGGTGAAGTAAATTTCTCCATGTAGTTCATCTGACAATTCATCAATGACAAGAATGGGAAATTTGTCTTTAAAAGTGAGCTTGTTGAGCTCTCTATAATCCGTACATATACACCATGATCCATCCTTCTTGTGCACCAATACTACTATAGAAGAGAAATAACTTTGGCTAGGTTGAATTTTTGCAACCATATGTTCAATTTCACTCTTTTGGGCATAGGGATATCTGTAAGGTCTGATGTTTGGAGGAAGACTTAATAGAATCAATTTATTCATGATCATAAACATATGGGAGACCATTGGGAGTCTCAAATACCTAGGAATTATTGTCAAGTACTCTTTGGATATCTAAAGAAATGGATGACTTGGATGTTTGAACATCTAGTGAACATAATTGTGTAACTACCCCTCATTGTTCCTTCTTCAAAATATTTGTCATGCCATTAGATATGACTATCTTCATAGGTTCCCTGTGATACCCCTTAATTCAAATTCATTTCCTTCAAAGAAAATTTTCAAGAAAATTTCTTGAAAATTAAAATCTATCATCCCCAAATATTGTAACCATTGGACTCCTAATACAACATCTGTTAAATTTTTTTAGGGTTATATTGTTCTTTGCTTTAATAATTACATTTCTTTATTAACACATTAAGTTCACCCCTTAACATCACAACATTATTCATATTTACATCATTATTCATCAGCATATGCATCTATGTAGAAAGAACAATATCATCATCGTCAATGCAGTGAAACATAAAATAACAATAGAAGAAAAGCAAGCACACATAGAGAAAATAGGATCGGTCAAAGACCAGGGAAAAACCCACTATGGGGAAAACCCTTGCAAATTATTCTTCTTATATATTGTCATCAAATGATTTAGAAAAAGAGAATACAATGATCCATATCTTCACAACAACTAGAACATTCATGAAATGAATTTAAGTGCTTGTATTCAAAACCATGATTTTGAGGACTGTAATCTATTGTCTCTGTCTGTAGCCTACTTCTAAACACTGTTGTCACTAAGTGGAATCTTTGGAGTACTGAAGTTTCATCTTTTAGTCTCAGACGCATGGAGAAGGAGTTGTGCAAGCGACTATGGCAGTCCTGGACGCTCCTTGACAAACTATATGTGTGTGAATGGGGAAAAATAAACTCAAATCTACCTCAAAACCCTAGACGCGCCCTTCAGACCACTGTGCAAGGATCTGAGTCTTCCCATATGCACCCTTGACCACTTTGTTCAAGAATTTGGGGACCAGAGTGCCTGATTTTCTTTAGAAACCCTAGATGCTCCCTTCAGGCTATTGTGCGAGCATCTAAGGCTTCCCAAGCACACCCTTGACCACACTATGCATGCATCCGGGGTCAATAATGCTTAGTTACAACCTAGGGATAGAGAAACAGAAACCCTAGATTCGTGTGAGCTTCAACCTTGTAGTTTCAAACCCTTGTGCGAAATTTCTTCGTCAAACCTGTGTGAACCAAGACAATAGAAGAGAAGAGAATATAGATTAATCAATGTGTCCAAATGAGCTTGAGGTATATTCTATTTATAAGCTTCCATGAGGGTCCACTTGATGTTGAGCCCAACCTATCCAATTGTACATATGCATAGGGCCGACCTGATCCAATATACATGAGTGGATTCATAAATTCAAAAACCAACTTTTTTGTATTCCAACGAGGTGATATTTAGGTCGATTTTGTTCCTCTCAAAAATAGGAATTCAATGAAACCATTATCTCCATCACATGAGTTGTCCAACATCAACATGTCAATATCTGACCATCAATCAACATGACTTCCTATCATCATACGTCCCACCTCAAGTATCTCATCATCTTGAATCATCAATGTACGTCACTTGCTTATTATTTCTTATCTCTTGATTGTTTGTGCTTATATAATGAATATTCTTGAATCTAAAAGAAGAATAATTTGTTATTAGAGGGGAGCTTAAGCTACCACCCTTTATTCATTGGGCTACAGCCTATAATCTTTATCAGTGGGTTACTACCCAAAATATTTGTCAACGGGATACTACCTGGAATATCTATCAACAGGTTGCTACCATTATATCTATCAATGGGCTACTACCGAGAATATATGTCAACATGCTACTACCCGGGATATTTGTCAACATGCTACTACCCAGAATATATGTCAATGGGCTACTACCCGGAATATCTGTCAACGGGCTACTACCCGGAATATCTATCAGCGGGCTACTACCTGGAATATCTGTCAACGGGCTACTACCTGTAATATTTGTTAAAGGGTTATTGCTCGAAATATCTATCAATGGGCTACTACCTAGAATCTCATGGGGGAGATACAAATATGACCCCATATCGAGCAATAGGTGATATAAGGGAGATACTACTCAACCCATCCTATTTCCTATTGATCTTCCCAGTAATGACCCTCAATATTCATGTGGTGGGACAATTGCATCAGAATACTAGCTTGGGTGAGATACCTGACTTACCAAAGGTAAAGATCTCACACCCCCAAGACTCCTCAACTGTTGGTTGGATGGGGAGGAATAATCCCAACTACCCCAGCCTGTGGGTATGATGCCAACTGGGGTATACTCTGCAAAGACCATGATAGGGTGAGCTACTACTCTAACCCTTCGGGTAACAGATAAGGGTGATACACTATTGTCTAGAGTTCCCTCAACCCTAGGAGACCTCTATGTAAATTCCATACCTTGGGAGCTCAGACAGGGGAGGAAGATCTTAGCTCAGTGTCCTTTATCAACGCTACTCTCATCCTACTCATATCATCATACTTTTATCGGGTAATCATCATGTATTAGTAGCATTTGTCTCCTATTCATACATGACATCAAATCAAATATCATGTTAGAACATAAGTAATCATATTTACAAAAGGATACCATAATCACCCTCCCTCTTAAGGAGGTGTCAAACACAAGTCAAGGCTTGTCTCATATAGTTGCACTGTCTCAATATATGAAAGTATCCCAATCCCAACTATATATGGGATTCTTTGCCTCTCTATGTCATCGCAATGTATCCATGTCATATTCATAACTTTCTCAAACATATATTCATATGCTTATTCATCCTAATTCATAGCTAGCCATGCTAGCAACATCATACTCAACCTCAGTCATGCTACGGACCTCTCATCATGGCAGATCTCATACTAAAGTAGCACTCATATGTGCTCATCTCATTAATAACAATCCCAATCAACATCAACATATCCATACAGTCATATATCATAGGAAGAATATCTCAGACCAAGAATAGATCATCTCATGCAAATATCTTGAAGGATGCTTAGCGACAACTTAGTGTCTATGAAGTAGATCAATCATGAATCGACTTAGGTTCTATGCATATCATGTATATACAAAGACAGATGTTCAAAACTGATTAAATGAATTTTTGGTTGCCAATTTAATCGAAGTGTCCAAGGATTTGCATTTCCTCTTTCCAATACCTCTTCAATAGCTTCGCAATATAGATTATCTTTTCCAAATTTAAGAAATTGATTCATCATGCCATGATTTCTTATTTTGAGCTTCATAATACATCTCCCTATTACTTAGATCATCAGAGGCTCATCACCTATCAAGAGTAAACCATAAATATATAAAACCAAAACCAAAGGCATAACATGGAACATTTATGAAGTAGAGTTTTGGATCAACACGTCATCATGGCCTAGCCAGATAACAATCAATACAGATATATCTAGATTGGGGAGTTCACTTCATGCAATGCTCTCTGCAAACATAACACTTTACCAAAACAACTTGCTCATATTCAATATAGATCATGATTAATATCAAAATCATCAATATCACAATATCAAGTTATTTAGACCAGGTGATAGGTATAGCTCATATCAAGTCTTGACTTCATCTATTATCACGCAATATCAAACTTCTTTAAGTCATTCACATGATCATAATACAATTCATTTATGTTACTAGATGCAAATGCATATACCAAGGATAGGTCATGCAAATTCCAAGCATATAACTGTCAATACTTCAACCAATGTACTAAGAATGAGAAGGAAAATACAAAACCATTATCAAATACCAACATAAGTCATGTCATAGCTCCCAACACTACTCATCTATATCAATCATCCAAATCATTCCAAACTCTTGTAATACATGCTACAAACATAATGACGTATATGTATCCCTGTCACCTATAAACACAAGTTCAGTCTACATATTCATATTATAGTAAACATTCAAAATTCTTTGCTCTAAAATATTTTTGTTATCTTCTACAAATCTGTAGGACTGACATCCTCCAGGCGAACATCTAATTTCATGAACAAAACTTCATTTTTTTATGTGATTTGCAAGCATAGTCGCACCCATAAGCCTTCCTCTGTGCGACTAGGACCCACAGTTGCACTCTTCAAGATGATATGCAAGAGATTGTGGTCGAACCAACTCAAAACTTATCTTTAGTGCCTTGGTCACACCCTTGAGCTTGTATTTGTGCAAATAGGAGGCTATAGTCACAATTGTAGCCTTTCTTACATGTGACTATAGCTTTGAGTGGGATAAAACCATCTTACCTTAGTTTAGATCTCTGTTGTAGATCAAAATATCAATTACCCATCAATCATACTTAAATAGTACAAAATATAAATATAATGCACATGGTAATATGAGTAAGAATCTTGAGGAGAGATTCTCCCTCTTAATGGAATCCACTTCATTCATCTTCGTTCATATCATCAACCCGTCTATACTAGATTCATGCAACAGCAGATCTGTTATATCATAAAATCAAACATATATCCATCATGGTCATCAACATCATGACATCAATCCTCCATTAGGTGATTAGAGTTGAGTGATTAGGGTATCAAACAGATGTAACAATATCAAGTCAATCCATCAAGTTAGGACAACCAATTTTACCATATTCCATAGTTACTCATCACATCAAGACATGACCGTAGTTAGTAAAAAGATCTAGAATATCAACCTCATCATTATACCTCTATCATCAAGGTTACCATGCTTATCATTATCAATATGATCAAGTAAGGTCATTCAATAGAACTTTATCAAAACAACAAGAGTCTCAACTCTTTTTCCCATACTTTCATCATGTTCATCACAAGAATTATAAAGAGTTAATGATCTATCCTTCTATGTGAAATCCATCACGACTCATGAATTACAAGTATCAAGAGTATCATCTTCAAGGTGCTAGACTTCTTTATGAGATCAATATATCCAATAAATAGATGTTAGCCAAACATCAAGTATACCATAAAGATCAAAGATAAACATTTCAAGAAGATAAAAGGTTCAATACCAAGTGCACCATTTCATCATAGGAAACATAAATCCAAATCATTTTCATAAGTCATATAAATTTTCATCAAACGTTAGGGCTTACATAGCCATTCAATGTAACATGGCATGCATACCTTGTGGTATTCAAATACCTGTGCACCTTCTCATAGGAAGCTTGTAGCACTTTGTCACATTTTCATATAGTTCTTCTTTACTTTTTCCAACTCTAGCCATCTTTCCTGCATTTTAAATGATCCTCAACAAGGATCCACTTGTCACATCTCATCACAGAGGTTATAAACATCTATATACTCAAATACACATGCCGGAATCATACAAGTATAAACAAAAGTAAGAAGCATCATAGTTCAAGAAATACTTATCTTCAATGAGCGGTGATCCTCTCCATCCTTCAAGAGCCATCAATGTCCATTGTCCACATACCAATGTTGCCTTTAACTAACCAACCATACCTCCTAGGGACTATCCCATCTATGGCTTCATCAAATATTTCACAAGTGCTTGAGCATCTTCACATTAACCATTCTAGGTTTCATATCTCATATATGTTTTGTAAACCAGGGTTTCTTTAAAACCCTAACCCTAAAAATCAAGTTGCCTAGGTTTTCTTCAAACCCTAAATTTATTTTAGGCCTCCACGATCCTCTTCTTGCTGTCATCAATGGTGTCATCATCGAGGTGATATCCATGGATTTTCTTCAGTCCACCTCTGATACCATGTTAAATTTTCTTAGGGCTATATTTTTCTTTTCTTTGATAATTTCATCTCTTCATTAACACATTAAGTTCACCCCTTAACATCATAACATTATTTAGATTTGCATTCATCAACATATGCAACTATGTAGAAAGAACAATATCATCACCATCAATGCAATGGAACATAAAATAATAATATAAGAAAAGCAAGCAAACTTAGAGAAAACAGGATCGGTCGGAGACATGGGAAAAACCCCCATATGCACCCTTCAAACTATTGTGCAAGCGTTTGAGTCTTCCCATATGCACCCTTGACCACTCTATGAGAGCATTTGGGAACCAAACTGCCTGATCTACTTTAGAAACCCTAGACGCTCCCTTCGGTCTACTGTGTGAGCGTCTAAGACTTCCCATAAGAACCCTTGACCACTCTGTGCATGTGTTCGGGGCTGAGAATGCTTAGTTACAACCTAGTGATAGGGAAACAAAAACCCTAGATTCATGTGAGCTTCAATTCTGTAGTTTCGAAACCTTGTGCGGACTTTCTCCGTCAAACCTGCGCGAACCAAGATAATAGAAGAGAAGAGAAGATGGATTGATCAATGTGTCCAAATGAGATTAAGGTATCTTCTATTTATAGGCTTCCATGAGTGTCCACTTGATCTTGAGCCTGACCTGTCCAATTGTTCGTCCATTTGCAACCATCACTTGAAACTCTGGTTTTGGATATAGAAATCAATTCAAATCCTTGGCTATCTTACAATGAATAAACTTATGAGTACTACCTAAATCAATCAGCAGTATTACTTTTTTCTTCTTGACATATCCTTCTATCATGAGAGTTTGAGGAGTGGTAATTCTCACCAATGCATTATAAGATATGGTTGGATTCATTTATTATTTTCCAGCCCCTAGGGTTCATTCCTGGTGTATATCTTCTTCTTTTGACATTTCTTGTTCCTTTTCTTCCTCCTCTTCACAATCTATGTAAAATAATTTCTTCCCAACACACTTATGACCTTTAGTGCATTTGTTATCACAATTGTAACAAATTCATTTTGCTATTTTTTCCTCCAATTGTTGTGGTGTCAACCTTGTGGATTGTGGCAGGAGACACAACACTTCCATATTTATAATTATGAGTGATATACCTCCTTATTGTCATAATTTTTCTTTCAACTTTTCTTGTCACCCTAAATGCATTCTCCAATGACTTAGGTTCCCAAAGGCAAACCTCATGTTTGATGTTATCCTTTAAGGTCCCTATAAAGACATCAATCACATGCTCCTCTATAATATCAGTTACCATGATATTCAATCTTTGGAAGTCCTCAATGCTCCCCAATTGAACCCTTTTGTTTGATATTTATCAATTGGCTAAAGAATTTATTGCTCTTTGTATCCTCATAATGTGTTATCAACTCCTCTGTAAAAATTATCCAAGTGACAAGTGATTTACGAGAAAAAATCTATCAATACCACACAAAGTAATTGGGTTCTAAATATAAAGTTGTAATGCTTACCTTTTGTGTGTATTTCACATTGTGTAGATCAAAGAATTTATCCATATGTAGTATCCATGTTATTGGATCCTTACCATCTGCTTCCTCATATCGGTCTTTGAAATATGGTTGATCTTCATCCCAAAGTTGGAGTATCTAAAATCATGATTCACATTACTTTTGTTTTCGCCGTGAGTTTCATGGAATACCTTGTCATCAAAAGGAAGTATTTCTTGTAGCAACTTTGTCAAACCCTCCATGTTTGCTTTTAAACCATCCAAGTCCGCTTTTATTTCTACTTTTATGTTTGCTTTTAAATTGTCCATGTCCCCTTTTATTTTTTCTTCTAAACCATCCATATTAACATTTATCACTCACAATTCATTTTTTGTTTCTCTTTGTGAGAGCAAAAATTGTTACAGTAGTTCCCACAATTTTGATATATCATGCTGCATTTCTTCTTCTTCATGAGACATAGTAGAGCTTTCTGAGGGCCTAATGGGTGTAGAATTTTTTTGTTTGGGAAGAATTTTAGAACCAATTAATGATATATATGCTTCATGATTCCCTTTAAATCACTTTAAACTAATTTTTCAAACAAAATTATGTAAATTAAAAATACACGCCTTTTAAAGCTTGATTTTGAACTTATTGGTAAGGCTAATCTTGAAAATTGTTGTATCTCTATGTTTTTGACCTCACAAGGTCCGACATTATGTCCTATAGTAGCCCTCTATGCCTTATTTCCAACCTCACCCATTAGACTAAGATTGGATTCTTCAAGATAAAGTTATGTCAATTCTCCCACAATGTCTTGATTATAGACTGAGTCAATAGAATGAATTTATACGGGATGCCACATGTGACTGTTTGAAATTTCATCCCTGAAACTTGTACCTAAAATAAAGTTTGATCACTTTCAGTTACTTCTTATGAAATTCAATTCCAATGTCCGAAGGCAAAGTTATGATGATTTCCCCAAAACGCCTGTTTGAGATTGAATTTTGGAGCATGCAGAAATCCTAACTTCCTTGGACCATATCTTCGCAAATATAGTGAAACAAGGTCTGAAATTGTAACCATATGTTCATCAATATTTCGCATTCACATGGTATCAATTTCACAATCTAAATCTTCACGGAAATGATAATAATAATGAAAATTCCATGATGTCTCATTTAAAGCAGCAAAACCCTAGGATCAAGAGCTCTGATACCAAATGTTATGTATCTAGATCAAAAATAGCACAGAAAAATAAGAAAAGATATATCAACAACTAGCTAATAAGCCACTTCAAGGGGGAACCTCCCTTTACATCACATAAATGAACAATTCTTGGATGATTCAAATGACAAGAGCTTCTTGGTATGTATAGGAGTCTAAAGGGTCAAATTAGAATTAGGGCCAACATAACAATAATAATGTAAGGGCACAACAATCACAATATCAGGGCTACATTAGTATTATAGGGACCTAACATGAAGGTTGGAATGACCTTAGGAGGGCCCTAAGGAAACGACTTCAATTGTCAAAGGGAGGATGGGAGATAATCAAAGCATAAATATCAAGAAAAAAGGGTTTATGTTTATAGCAGTTTTAAATCTGAATTTAAATTTACGTTTTGGATTTTTTTTGTTGGAGTCCAAATATGTAATTGTTAATGAAATTGTTAGTTTTGGTTGTTTAAAATGCATTTTTGTCTATATAAATGGATTCAACACCTTAACAAATCTATCAAGCATTGAAATTGTGCATATTATATAAGTCAATTTGTAATTTTGTCAATAAATAAAATTAGTTAAAGAATATATACAAAAAGAGGTTTTAAAATATATAAGAGTTAAATTAATACTTTAAATTCAATTACTACAAAACTACATATGAGAATATATTCCACATTTTAAATTAATAAAAAAATATTTAAAACATTTTTTAATATATAAATATTATATTTTAAAGAAATTTTTATAAAATTCTTTTAAAATATAAAAGGAGAGCAATCTATGCACACACGTCATAATAGCTTTAATAAAAACTAATAATTAGACCAGCCTAGATCTATCTTAACTTCAGATCTATCAAGCACCAAGAGGGATAAATAGAGATTTGATCCCTTTTGGCGCTTGGTAGATCATGAGTTAAGATAGATCTAAATTGGTGTATATCAACCACTTTAATAATATATATATATATATATGACTATCTTAATCTAGTCATTCAATCTCATTAACACATGTTTAAATACCAAGTTATAGTTTATTGAAGATGATTCATCAAATATATTGTGTCACTTTAGCTCTTCAATGTAAGTGATTTCCCTGATGAGAATAAATGTCTTTAATGACAACCTTTCCTTTATTTCAAGTTTCTTTTTTTAATTATATCTGTTATTAATAGGAATCAAAGATACATTACATAATCTGGAAGGTCTAATCTTCAACAACTTCGGCCCTATAAACATTCTGAGTTGAAGCTATATCATACTAAGTAAGAGAACTAACAGTATTGTTACAGCGACTATTACAGCAAAACTTGCATAATAAAATAGAGAAATTACAATTCTGCTACAAGTAGTATTACAGAGAAAATTGCATAACAATCAAGAGACATACCACACATAATCTTAAGGGTTGGGGCATTATAGGTAAAAAGAAATCTTTTGGCCAAGGCTACACCATTTACTAGACCAAGAAGCAAGCAAAAAGACTCGAAATGACAGGGTTAAGAACAACAACTTACAATTCCCCTATAGACTCAGAGAAAAGCTTCAGAGTAGAAAAAAAGATCTGGATAATTTGTTATCCCCATCTCTCCATTCCTCCAGATATATATTACTTGTAGAAAGAGAAAACCTCCTTAAATAATAGATCTACCATGGTATTGAAGTTCCTGTGAGCATGAAAAAAATAAAATTGTTGAAATCATTGCTTAATATTCATGATCTTTTGTAAATCTATTTTCCCTCTCAACCAATATTTGATACACTTTGGAACCTTCTGCTATATCTTTTGACAAATTTAATGACTTTGCAAAGACTAATAAGGCCCAAGAGGCTACTAATTCAACTTTAGTATTGGTTCCTATCCTACCCAAAACTTTCAAAAAGTGATTATGAGTGATTTTCAAGATAAAGCCCTCTCCACAACCGCCCCCTTGAGGGGCACCACCAAAGACTGCTACAAGAATGTCACTAATTGGGACAGGGGAAGTAGTACCCTTAACTGATTTGGCATGTGACTCATCAGGTGTTATCTAAAAAACGCTACCACTTTTGTTGTTGTCTCAAATAGTAATCAAGACTCCCGTTCCGATGAGAATAAATGTCTTTAACGACCACGTTTCCTTTATTTCAAGTTAAGAATATAAATCATTTGTATTTTGCTGTAAAATAGATTATAAACTATTTTTGTATTTGATTGTTAGAGTCTAAAACAATTTGTGTTGATTTTACTTGTATAAAATTGAATATCCTCTCTCTTTTATAATATTGAAGTTACTAGTCGCACTTTATCTCTCATTTGATTGTCATTAACATTAGGTTGGGCAATGTTAGTCAATCAACGTAAATATTTTATAATACATGGAAATTTTAGTGATATAATTCTATGATCATTTAGAACTGCTGAAATAAGTTTTTGTGTAACTATTCAACATTGAAGTATGTTTTTTGTGTAATTATTCAATATTGCCCATTTTATTAGGTAAATAGAAAATTTTGAAGTTATGTTATTCAAGATTATAGGTTGATTGTCATTGGAAATTAACATTGTTTTTTGTTACTCACTTAGTTTGACTATGAAATAGTTGAAAATAGTAGAATAATGGAAAGATATTTAAATGAATGAGATTCCATACCAAATCATGCACAATTAAGTGGACCAAACACCTTAAAAATGGTGAAAAAAAAATAATCGAACTATAGAACTTAGAAAGAGGTTAAGAGCTAGAACTTTAACGAATCTAATGATGCCAAATGTTTCTAGATCAAAGAATAAATCTAAGCCACAAATCACTAGCGTTATTTTGCATCCTTTGATTTGCTAATGAATAGGTGTTGTTTACATGATCACTTCCTAACATGAGGTTAATCCCACAACATTTTTGTTTTACACCAATCCATTTTATTCAAATGTCATCTCCTTTATAAGGGGAAATTTGCCAACTTAAGAGCCCTTGAGCTCTTGTTCAACCCTTGAAGGGCAAAGAAGCCAAATTCTTGAATTTCTTGGTGTTTAGCCTAACTGTTTTGAAAAGGCCCATTATAGAGGATAAGGTAGTTTTCTCCTTAAGACTCAAGCACTTCAACAAATAATTAATAATTCTAACCACTATATTAGAGACTACCTGAGCTTAAACCAAGCTAGCACACTTTGATGAATTGATTGGTGGTTTGCCAGACATTACAAAAGAATTGAATAGGGAGCTTCTTTGCAATCGTAAGGATGTACCTAGGTCTAATATTGACAATGTTTAAACCACTTTCAATTAGATGTTCTTCCTTCAGACATGGATTTGTTGCTTCTTATAGATTTGGATTTGCTACTTGGAAATTTGTTGCTAAATAAAGTTCACTGCTAGAAACTTTTTCTTTGATGGGTTGTTAAGCTCAATGTTCACAAATGGGTAACCCTCATCCTAGACAACTTACCACCTTGTAATGCAACCTCGAGCATGAGGAGGAGGACCAGAGCCAAGAGAAAAATAACCATGTTTTTGGGTGACACATATACAAGCTTTGTCACTAGGAGACCTATCCTTAATACTATCCAAATCCTTGAAGAAGTGGCATGTGTCATATATGCATGTGGGGCCATATATATGGCACAATGAATGTTTAGGTCATAACCACAATGAAAAAATTATTAATCAACAACGTTATGTTTATTTAATTTGACTAAACATTATTTACAACCCAGATGATAACTAAGTCTATATGTCCATTTATTGGCCATGTGTCTATGATGATATAAGCCCCTACATGCATAAACCCTTACAATTACATGTCAATATTCTCTATATTATGGACTTATTCGACTTTACAATACCCTTAATTGCTCCACTATTACCATGACCTATTATTTCTTATTTTGACTTTGGATTGCAATGTTTTATTTTCTCAGGAAGGGACTTAGATGTAGTCGAAATTAGTGAAATTGGGAACCCACGTCATGTTGAAATGTGGCAACAAGAATATTCCAAATTTAATTTGTCCTTGAATTAACATTGTGAAAAATTTGAATTTAGTCTCACCAGCTACTTGAAAAATAATTAATTAATTCATCTTGAGTTAATTAGTTGGAGAAATTCAAGTTAGAATTCTTTCTGAAGTCATGCAACAGTTCCCTTAAATTAAGGAGATTATCCCTTAATTAAGGAGATAAGATTGAGTTATATTTGAGTTGTAATTAGTTAGCTCAGTTTACTGAGTTATGTCCAGTTAAATTAGTTCCAAACTGTTTGAGGAACTAATTGTGAGTTATCAGTGAGTTGATGCATGCATGCACTCAACTAATGTACTCCAGATAACTAAGGATTCTCTCATCATTAACTCATGCATGTCTATTCTGAGAAAGACCCAGTTGAGATTAAAGATAGGGACAGTGTAATATCAGTTGCATGTGTTTTCCTACAAAAAGACTCATGCATGCAGAAGGAAGATCATTCCTTGAGGATTGCACAATTTTATAGGGTGTGAGATTAGTGTGAGTGATCAGTGTTCCACTTGGTAAGAGGAGGATCACCGAAGAGAAACTGCGCAAGGAAATAGGAGCTTGGAGGGTAGAGGAGAAGACTATTTTTCCTGTGAGCATCTGTGAGGATTGTACTGAGAGCTGGCTAGCTGTGAGAGCTAAGGCTTGGTTTAATTCTGAGATATTTCCAACTTGTATGATAATACAAATAGTGGGGTTTTTAGCTGAGGCTTTCCCCTGAGTATTCTTCTGTGTTTCATGTCCATTTATTCTTCTTCTAGTTATATGTGTTCAACTTGATCTTGCTCGAGTCTTTTAAGCTTCCGCAAATTGAATGTAGAAGTAGGTTAAAGTATTTTGCTTTGGTTATATTGCATTATCAAGTTAATCTACAGTCAGAATTTCTACACGTCATTGTAAATAATGGAATCATGTGATCTAGTAATTCAAAGTATTCTTCAAGCCTCGAGGGTTTTCTCAATTGGTCTAGTTCTCTTTGCTAAAGCACCTCGCTAATGGGAGTTGATGGGGTCAATTCTCCTCAATGCCCTCAGGGTTAAGCTCCGCTAACAAGCTAACAGGATGTGATCCTTTCAGATGGATCTACCTATATATTTCCTTATATCTATATATATCTATATATATATATATATATATATATTATATATATATATATATATATATATATATATATATATATATATTCTTCATTCCTTTTGCTTTCTTTTAACAATTTTAAAATATGTGGATCATACTAAATTCCAATATCAGTGCCAATATTCAAATAAATCCAAAGCATCTAATGAAATACAAACCAAATGTTCTTAGGATCTATTCTCGCGGCTTCATATTAGAACCTTTTCTTTTTTACATCTTATACAACATTTCAAGGAAGTGTATCATATGAATTTAGAGTAAAACATGAAAAAGTGAGTGATATTGGCATTCTTAAGTGCAAAAAGGTCATGAGCATTTTAATGAATGTACAAGTGTGGTAGCCAATAAAAATGGAAACAATACAAGAAGCTATGCAAGTTTGGCTATCTATGAATTTTTTTTACACCAAAGAGTTTAGTGAACCTTATAATTCTTTAATCATTATCATTTCCATTAAAGTTAAAAAGGGGAAATTTAGATAATATCAAGCAGACCATTGGCTTCTTTATTCTGTAAAGCCCACAATTTCTTTATGATTAAAAGTGTAGGAAGAAAACAAATAAATAATAATATTATAGGTGTAACATTAGCAACCACAAGACTAATGAGAGAGAAAATTGCAAATTAATTCTTGAAAATGTTGATGTCATAGGTATGATTTAAGGGTGCCTGAAGGTCTAATTGAGTTTGTGCTTTCTAACTAGTATAAAGGATGGACCAAAAATAAGTGTATAATATGTTATATTTCCCATATAGCAGCGAGCAAGTGAAATATATTTGATAAGCAAGGGTTGATATCCAAGTGCAAAGAAAGATCAAAAGCCATAAGTTTAGGTCCAAACTTCTTCAACACAAGCATCACCAATGGTTTTAGTTAATGAAGCATCCACATCTTTTGCACCTAGTAAATACTTTAAAGATCGATGGTAATTAGGAGAGTGGGAAGAGGTGGAGAGATACTTGTCATAATTCATGAAAGTGGATGACAACTATTATTCCATGAAAATCTCCTTTGAGATTACATAACAAAAATGCTTAAATGCTCTAGACAAGTAATGGTCATCTTCTTTCATAGGAATGTAATTTTATTGTTTTAATCAATGGTGTTTTGTAAACTAAATACTATCATTTGGGTACTTATAGGAAATATTGGGAGAGAACTATGGAGATACTAGTGAAAGACATCAAAGTCTTTTCTTCCATTCAATGAACAATTTTTCAAAGAAATCACGGTTTCTAACCCTAGACAACCTTAGGTAATTTATATAATTTTATGCAAATCATCATAAAATATTGTTCCGCTAACATGCCTAATATAAAATAAGGAGCAAGCACAGGTAATTTTAGTAGCAAGATGTAAATAGAGAAGACCTATATAGTATTGTTCACTCTAGCATAAGCCTATATTCATTAATAGTGTCATCTCTTTCTATCCCAACTTCCTAGCCACCATGTTGTCCATTACCTTAATTTCAAGAGTAAGCATCCTTATTGGAGAAGTCACTCAAAACAAGAATGCTTAATTATTATTTTTTATTAAAAACCAACATGATTAAATACTTGAAAATGCTTGAAAAGCTTATCAAAGTTGGACATTTGGTAGATCTTACTACTTGTTATTGCTTGCTAATTTTTGAAACATATACGGTGAGGTTTAGTAATTACATTTTTCTTTGTTGCATGCAAGGTTATCGTCCAAGGCACAAGTGGTGTAAGGAAAATTTGATGAGTGCTTAGATGTTGTTAAGCAATTTATGGAAGGTCTATTATATGCCCTAGGATGAAGTAGCGAGATGAGCCAACTATCAATGCTTATCTTGAGAGAGTAAAGAAACCCAAGTAAAGTAGTCCTTCAAGAGTAAAGAGACAAGTTATATTACCTATATCTAGCGCTTACTGGGACAGAGAATAGAGTCCAACATAGGAGGATGGATCCTTATTTGATAGTTGAAGTAGTAGGTGATACCTTTCTATTGGGCTTAGATTCTTGGGTCTTAAACAAGGTTTGAAACTATAAGGTATGAAACTATTTGTTGTGAATCTAAAACTGAAGAATTTGTTAACCCTCAAGCAATTACATCTACAAGAGGAGATAGTTGGATGAAGCAATGAAACCATGGCTACATTTATGATATCACATTTTTATAGTGCATAACTACCATAAGAGCATGAAAATAACTTGGGCTATCTAAGATCAAAAATCTTTTTTACAATGAGATTTTGATGTATCATTTTATTAAAACTTAAACTCATTGTTTCCTAAAGAATCCAATGAAATATATATTGGGAGCAATGAAGCTTGTAATAATACTTTATTCTTATTGCCCAATGAAAACAAAGAAAATAGTTTTGTTTATAAATATTTTTATGTATAAAATTGTGTTTCCTATATCAAACATTAGAGATTGGAAAAAAAAAAATATTGTTAGAGGCAAATTGATACTAACTCAATAATCAATTAATTGTCGTTGTGCTTGCATGACCTTCAACACGGACTAACATATTAATGGTTTGAATGCAACTTGCTTTCCCTCTGGTTATTGGAGTATAAAATAGTTTATATTCTTTATATTTATTTTTGTTTTACTTGAATATGTATTTAAGTACTAAAATAACACTCTCAAATATGGTCAAAGGGCTTATTATTTATTTAAATTTGATTGCATGCACTTATAGCACCCTTGAAATCAAATTCATTAGAAAATTAACACACTAGAAAATAGAGATATATCTACTTTCCATTCATTGTTTTCCATTACACTGCTTTTATTATAGTTGTCAATTTAATTTTATTCCATTTTGAAACAATTCTTTTTTCATGTGTTTGTGATGAAATAGTAGTTAACACTTCATCAAGTATAATCAATGAAATTTGTTTAGCTGAACTGGATCCATTTTAACCTCAGATATATCAAACACTCAGAGGGATCAAATTTTTCAAGGTGTAAATCTTTTTTTGAGTGTAAAAATTAAGAAAAAGTTTGCACCTTGATAGATTTAATCCCTCTTAACACTTGATAAATATGGGTTAAGATGGATTTGGGTTGATATACATTAAATCACAAGTTGTTCTAATATTCTTCCAATGTTTATATATACGTGTGTATGTATGTATGTATGTGTGTAGGGAGAGAGAGCGAGAGAATTGTAGGTTAATATTGTATTGACTCACAAATTCATGATAACTAAATACATTAGCCAACCAACCATATTAAACATGTCTTTTAGGAAGTGGAATCAATCTATCCAGTGGGAAACCAGATATTTTTTATCACCTACCTATAGAATAATTTGTCTAAAATTCTAACAATAAAACTTAAGAAAAAGTTTGCACCTTGATAGATTTGATCCCTCTTAACACTTGATAAATATGGGTTATGATGGATTTGGATTGATATACATTAAATGGCATCTTGTTCTAATATTCTTCCAATGTTTATGTATGTATGTATGTATGTAGAGAGGGAGAGAGAGAGAGAGAGAGAGAGATTTGTAAATAAATATTGTATTGCCTCACAAAATCATGATAACTAAATACATCAGTCAGACAACCATCTTAAACATGTATGTTAGTAAGTGGAATCAATCTACCCAACGGGAAACCAAATAATTTTTACCACCTACCTATAGAATAATTTGTCCAAAATTTTAATAGTATTAGCAACTTCAGCAAAATTAAAGTATCTACTACTGAATCAAAAAACAAAAAACTACAAGCAAGCATTTTGCAAATTAGGAGTTTTATGAGGTAATATGTGTTGTATCTTTAGCACTGGAGCCTGGAGGTGTTGGGGGAGTAGGGAGACACTAGATGTGGCAATCAAAATGATCCAACCTAGCATCCATTCTTTCTAGGCACACCATTGGTTTCTCTGGACACGTTTGATGTCTTCTAGACTTGCAAATATATTATATTTTTCTTCATACTTTTCTATTAGGACCCTTCCCAACAAGGTTTTTATTTGCCAGTATAATGATAAATCATTGAAAGACTACTTCCTTCTTCCCTTAGTATGACCAGGGTCATGAACTTGTTGTCCAGATTTTTCCATTACCTTAGAATCCGAGAAATAATTCTTGTCTCTAGTTGTTAGGGTTTCCAATTGATGAATTTCATTTCTAGTCTTAGGGAGGACGAACGAATGAAAAGTTTCAATAACCTCCTCTGCCTATTTCTAGGCTTGTTTTCAGCCGTGGGGGGCACCCCCCCCCCCCCCCCACATCGTCTTCTCATCGTTTGGTGTTGCATAATAACTAACAGACTAGTTCTCCTAATTTATACATAGGTATGAATAAACAGAGGTTTGATAGTAGAAGTAAAACAAATCCAGAGTCATTGTCAAGATAGAGCTAAGGGGACATAAGAGGAACAAAGCTCAATGTGAGAACATGATAATCCACCACTAAGCGGTAAGGCAACTCTGCTATATGAAAGGAAGATTAAATTGAAAAGAAAAGCCACCATAATGTATGGGTAGCACCCCACTACTAAAACTACGAGGAAAATCCACTCTTAACACCACACATCTAAATCATTCAAGATTACTTCCATACCAACACCAAAAACCAAAAAAATTGCAAGTGTATAAATTATGAAAATAGATATATGGATTCAAAGTTTCTAGGTCATGGTGGCCTCTGAACTACAAGATTTAAAGGCTGGAGAAGACCCTCGTGAGGCAATTGTTGTAGGAGCACCCAATAAGCCATGGTCTTCTATAGGAGAGTGTCTAATATCCATGCAATATTCCAAATCCCTGTGCCCCTCAATACCAACACCAAATGTTTCCCCTAAGCAACCTTCTTGCAAAGCCCCACTTATATCAATTCTCCCCAAATATACTCTCGGGGATGGCAGACATTTCTTTCCCTGTGTCGTTTGAAACCAATAACTTATACTCTCCTCATTTTTCTCCCAAGTGTCAAACCATATCACCTTCTCTGGTACCCCGAGTTATTTCCCCTCAAATTTGTTGTGCCTCCGGACTCATCAAACCACCTTCCTCCTCTATATGTCACAATCCATGGTGGGTGAATAAACACTTACACCCCCTTCATTTAATGTGATCATCTCCTCAGGGTAGCGGGCACAACCCCCAAACCCATTATGCTCCTCTATTAGCACCCTCATCAGGGAATATATATAGATATATATATAATATATATATATATATATATACTATATATAATATATTATATATATATATATATATATATATATATATATATATATATATATAATATAATATATATATGTTCCACGGAGGTCTTGGATAGATGTGATCGAGTGCTTTGTTAAGGAACTCCTTGATGTGAAGTCACTGGTTCAATTCCTAGCCCTGATCGGGGTGATATATTAGACCTTTTTTTTTAATACCATGGTGAATCGGTAACAAAGTATCCACTTAGCATTAAAGGAGGGTGGGGGGGTTGCGACACTAGGACTTCCTAGGAGGTTGCCCATCCCAATACTACTCTAGCCTAAGCGCACTTAACTACAGCGTTTTGATGGGATGTGTTGTATTAACATTGGTATGATCACACCTAAAACTAATAATATGTGAATGATTTATTTATTTATTTATTTTTCTGTTGGCTTGACCCACAGGGGATTTGAACCCCGAATCTCGTGGTTTATATAAGACTTCATAACACGACAATCGCCCATTGATTTTCCTTCCATAGAATTTAATAGCCAAATCTTTCAATGGAGGCGAGTCCCTTGTCCCGCAAATAAGAGGGTTTAATAAATTATAATATTGTCATACATTATTCTTAAAATTAGATTTATTACTTTTAGTTTCAATAAATAGATTGTTCATAAAAATAAAAGAGAATTTAACTTTTCATTTCTTTATCTACTTAAATCTCGAATTCCACAATTATGGTAAATAAATCCTCAGAGATGTATTTTTCCACTCATAACATGTAATGTGTCTAATGTAAATGTAAGATACATACTCATAAGTGCTCAAGTATTTAGACACTTGCGTACACTCAACAATTTCCCATTTAATGAACTTACTTCAACAAATATGGAAAAATATTTCCCACATGAGTATACTTTACTTTAAAAAAATTAATATATATACACATAAATCACTGTATATTTTTATTTTATTTTCAATTAAATTATAATATATATATAATATATATATATATATATATATATAATATAATATATATATATATATATATATATATATATCTCGCAACTATCTCCTTTATATTGAGTTGTATATTATCTATCCAAATAATAACCCATAAACAACTCATATCATAAAGTTAAAATTTAACATGCATGTTTCACTGAATAAAGCCCAATGCCAAGATAGATTGATGTTTTTTTATTTTTTTTACACCAAAGGTGTTCTCTTTGGGGGAATGGGTTGGGAAAACACTATTCAACCCAACCAATCCCAGGGCATCATTTTCATCATCCTAGCAAATCATATTTTAGCATGTGGTACTTTGTAGCCTTCGTAGAGCGAACAGGCTTGCTCCACTGCCCGTGTATCCCGTTTCTCTACCCGCTTTCCCCGCTGCTCCACCTACTCACACCACATATAAGATCCAATACATTCTCATACCTAGCATTGTTGTACAACCCCATGCCCAGCACCGTTGTGCCCACGAATACCATGTCGTCGTGTTTTCCACCATTGCTCCTCCTTGGTTCTAGCTCTATGTCGTCCTCCAGGAACCCTCCAAGCCACGAATGATCATCTACAGCAATACCTGGTATAAAGCTTTGAAATACAACACACAAAGGATATTTGGAGGCATTGATTCTCACCAGCTATTAGGGATAGAAATAGTTAATAGGAAGAAAAAAATGTTTGTTAAATAGCATGCATCCAACATCATGTTCATGCATAATCCCAAGTAACAATTGATCTTTGATATTCAAAGCAATTCATTCATGTCCATAAACAAGTGTATTACCTGAAACTGAAAACAACAACAAATTTTCCTCCAAAGAGTAAAGTTTTTGAGTCTTTAACATTAAGAACAGTGGAAAGTGCATTGATACACGCAATAGAATATCATGATGATTCTAAGTGAACTATCCATTAATATTAGGAAAATAAAAAAAAAGCATGCTACGCTTAAAAAGGCAAATGAAAGTAAAAACCTACAATAAGAACTCGTACTAAAAAATTAGTTTGATATATTAGACTTGCATGATAAAAATTAAAGAAAGAGTCAAACCTTTTCACTGTGACTATACATATTTTTTGAGTTATCTTGAGTGATATTGTTGTACGGATAGTATTGATGACGAAGTAGGCATGTTATGAACACAAAATTATTCTATGGATGTTACTGAGGTGTTGCATTGAAAGTTGAGTAGAGTGAGGTGGTGCACTGAAAGCTAAGTGGAGTGATTGTAAGATTATTTTGGGAATGGACAATGAACATTGGGTAGCTACAATTGCTTATTGATCCAACTGTGGATCCATCTAATTGTATGAAGGTTCAAGAATTTGCATTTTACTGAGTTTTCATTTTACTAAAGCTTCCCCAAATAAACGTGTCATGTTCTCCAATTTCTAGAATCTTCCTTTCTTTTCTGAGAGAGAGCATACTAAACTAAAGTCTCCTCAAATGATCCATGGATGATCTTCAATGATGGGAGAGAGACTACTTAATGAGATAAAATATAAGAGTTAGAATTTCACAAATGGTGAACATGTTAGAGACAGTCACTTCCTTAGGATTCTGAAAGATTTCCAACTCTTGGGTTGGTCCTTGTGCATATATGACTAAAATTGACAGTGTCTCCACTTGTGTGCAATTACTCTTATCAATATATTTACTGGAACACTTAGTTCCCTATGTCATCATGAAATCTCCCCTTTCCATCTCTTTCCAGGGATCATCTACTTTCTTTTGTAGCTCAAGCCCCTTATATTCTATCATATTACTTACATTGGGAACTTGGTTGGCTGGAGGAATGAACTTGGTTGGTTGGAGGAATATACTTATGAGATGCTTTCTTTTGTAGCTCAAGCCCCTTATATTCCATCATATTACTTACCTTGGGAACTTGGTTGGGTGGAGGAATGAACTTGGTTGGCTGGAGGAATATACTTCTAAGATCAGCTTGATTCATTTTGAATTGACCAATGTTTCCTCTAACTCTTCAAGGAGATTTTATTGGATTTCCCTCCCTTTTTCTTTTCCTCTTTGTACACATTTTTGTACACCATGGGAGAACCTGGAAATTTGGTTCTCTCATTTCATATAAAAACCTGAAAAACCTATGAATATGTTCATTATTTCACAAAAAAATGTTAAAATAAACCAAAAAACGAAATGCGCAATAACGACAACATTTTGAAATTCAACGCAGGAAGGAGATGCCTAGGCACAAAATCCTACCAATATGCTATTTTTATAGCCTAAAAATAGAACTTTGAAATTTAGCACATGAAGGAGATTCTTTGAGACAAAATCCTGCTTGTCTGATGTCTCTTGCCACAACTAAAACAAGCACCTAAGCCTCTGCGTTCAGCTTTGGATTCTTTGTTTCACCTTGTTCTGGCCAACATACACCAATGTTATTATTGAAACTCATGGGCATATCCAGGCGTTGAGCTACACCCTCTTAAACTTAATTAAGACAGTAACCTCTCCGCAGGATCTTAATATATTTGATTTCCTATCAAACGTACTGGGACAAGACTCCTCTATTTGAATCACCTATGTGTTTGAGACTTCAACGCATAAACCTCCATTTCCATGATTGCTACTAATTATGGCTCTCACTTTTCCAAATGCTAGCAATGCCAATAAGGAAGTTGCCAAAAACCAAACGAACTCTTTCATAACCAAAAAAGTTGTAAGATTTTTTTTTAATTTGTCTCACAGAGCATTGCAAGTTGTGATGCTACGTTGTTAACCTTCCGAAATCTATCTCCCTAAGGACAAGGCGGGAGGGCACGTGGCCTCCTGCAGGGTTGCACGTTACTTGAACGGAGATGTGGGTTATCTATATATTAAATTTATATTTGTAATTGTTTATATATATATATAGATAACCCACACACACACACACACAGATATATATGTGTGTGTGTGTGTTACAGACAGACGGTAAGATGAACGACATGTTTTTTA
This sequence comes from Pinus taeda, assembly GCA_000404065.3. Taxonomy (NCBI): domain Eukaryota; kingdom Viridiplantae; phylum Streptophyta; class Pinopsida; order Pinales; family Pinaceae; genus Pinus; species Pinus taeda. Next base: position 165,013 of record APFE030219057.1, read on the forward strand.
AACGAGAATGGGGAGGCCATAATTCTTAAAAGAAGAATTGAGGAGGACCACAAGGCAGTTTACACTAAGTTATTCTATGCTCAATCAAAAATCAGTTGTGAGAGAAAGTAAAAATCAAAAGAAAAAAAAAATATCCAAGCAATACAATAATTGGAAAATCATGGCACCAAAATTACCATCAAATGATAGTTTTTTCATATTTTCATGCGCAACGAACTACCCACCTCACATTTGAGTAAAAAGAACGCATTTTATGCTAGCAAGGCATGAAATGACATCCATTCAGGTTCTTTTTGCTGGCAAGGCATGACATGACATTCATTGAGGTTCAGGTTCATGCACATTACACTCCACTATTTTTAATTTTTGCTCATCAAGCCCATCATCCATGGGACATTCAAAATATAGATAAGTTAAAAATGCAGATAATTATAGTGTGCAGAGATGAATTTATGGAAAACAAAAATTCAAATGAATACCCAAAAGTGGCGTTGACAGTGACAGACAGGGGGAACCATGTTAGGCACTCTGCTTCCAAACCCCTATAATTGACTAAATCTAGAAAAATACACATGTTATGTGCTTTGTTGATTGAAATTATTCAACAGTTAAACAAGCAATGAACATTCCAGCCTTTCAGTAGTAAGGTGAAGAGATGAAGTGCAAGCATTAAATAGAGATGAAAATGATGATAAATATGTTTGGTGTTTTGCAGGTTTAAATGAGTACTGAGAGGTATACCTAGCGAAATTGGTAGTCGTATCTAGCTAAATCAAAAGTTGTTGGATAGAGTATTTGACTGGGTGTTATTAATGATTTATAGCCATTAAAAAACCATGATATGGAAAAAGTAAAAAGTTCAGAGGTCAATATAGACTTTTTCTTAATTCAATTAAAATTGAATGTAAAATATGTGATGGGTTAATGAATTCCATCCTAGAAAAAATTTGTCCAGTTTTCTCAGTGTTTCACCATTGAAAATTTTGATCAATAAGTAACCAAATATAAAAATTTAAATGCTTTTGAAAATTGCAATCTTGCACCATCGATTTTTGAAAACTGCCACCCCACACCATCGATCTGGAGATTTTTCATAGTTAATGTGTAAATTACAATGTTATTTTCCAGATGTAGATAAATATTCTTGGTTTGTCGTGACTTTTTATCTCAAATTTTAACTTATTTTTGAAAAATAACACAACATTTATGACATATTTTTTTGGTTAAACTCGGCAAATCGTTCTTTTTTCATTATAAAATAAGTAAGCAAGTTACAACCATATAGAGCTTGGTTAGGTGGTCTCAACTTGCCCATCGGGAAACCAAGTCTGTTGACCACCTTACTACATGTAAGCCATCCAGTAGCAAAAATACTTAGTCTATCTATCCAAGCTATAATCAACTTGATTGCCATGTCCACAACCATACTCTCTCTCTCTCTCTCTCTCTCTCTCCTCTCTCTCTCTATCTATATATATAATATATATATATATATATATATATATATATATATATATATATATATATATATATATATATATATTGTATGTGTGTATACACACACGTACACACGACACACACCACACACACACAATATATATATGACTGAAAACTGTAAATTAAAAGCTATCTGCATGAAAACTAATAAAAAAATACTAAGAATCAAAATTTTATTCCTCCTACTTGGAGAATGTCGATGTTACCGAGGCTAGATCTTTTGCACTGGAGCCTGGCATCTCAATCGGCATGAACAGGCATGGGAAATGTTTATCTATATAGTCCAAGCGGCCATCCTATTTCTGGAATTGAAATTCCAATTTTTTGAAAGTCCTGTTTGTAATTTGGAAAGTCCTGGACAGCAATCGTCTAGATTTGTTCCATGGCCTTGCCCAAGAGGCATTTCATAAGCCAATACAGATATAAGGTCTGGTTGTATTGCGTCTCTCGACCTTTGGTGTGTCCCAGATCTGGAATCAGGCTCTTCCAATCCTCCGTGTCAGTTGTCTCCACACTCGCTTGGTGATTTATATCTTCCTCCCATTCTGCTATGAGCCATTTAATTTCCCCTCTTGTGCCATCCGTATAAGTAGTTGTCGCTTCATGGATTAGGTTGGCCACAGGCTTTCTACCACGACGTTTGTCTATAGTACTCAACTCGGCCTTGCTCCCCGCGATCTCTTCCCTCAACCCTTGGTTATCGTTTCCTCAATACCCCTGTATCTTCCCACCAACTTCAAACATTGGTCAGAGACTAACCTTTGTGCTTTTCTCTACCAAGGAAAGTCACCTCTCAGCTAACCTGTTACGAGAACAAGAAACCATAATTTCCAAAACGTTAATTTTTTGTATTTTCATCATCCAAACATTTTGCCAATGTAACAAATCTGCCATCCACGGTTTATGCGCATAACCCCTGAATGTAAGGAGCCTCCACCCAAGACTCCCAAGATGCCCCTGCATGACCCCTGCCTTACGCACGTTATGACCATGGTCTTGGAAGCGAGGTACATGGCCACCCATCGAGCTTGTAGCCCATAGGCCAAGCGTACAAGAACCACACCCCTCATCTCCTTTACCCCTCGTTGACTGCCTCTACCCCCATTGCCCCTAGCATAGCCTCTGCCTAACTTAACTATGGTCCTCCTGACAACCCAACATATGGACCCCAGTCCCCACGAGGCATCCTGCCTACAACTTGCTAACCACCCCCTTCCTTGCGGCTAGTAGAATTGCCAATTCCCCAATTTCAGAAGATCCCATCCCGCGACAGCCTCCCCCCCGACTAACGCTCCTTAGGGGCTTAGCGTCAGAGCATTCTAGGAACCAAAGTGATCTTAACACAAAGACAATAGTAGCTTTCCTACCCTTGACCCTCAGGTTTGCCAGGCAGACAATAAACATGAATTCACTCAGGCAGACTCGCACCCGACCCAAACTAATAATCCCCATGCGAGAGAGCAGAATGTCAAAATGGAGACACTCTTGTGCACACCCCATGGACCTGGGATTATTCCGTAGACCTCCTCCTCCCAGCTAATCCCACCACCCCAATTTCTCTCCCCCACAAACCTCGTGCCCCCATGCAAGCCCCAACTAACATACCATGCATAGTGAAGCATAATGTATTATAGGTAGAGCCAGTCAACATACCCGCTAACTCGTGTTTGGAGTTGTCGTATCACCTCACCTTCCCATCATTGCTGCTTCAGTTTCCTCGTCGTCACCTCTATTCTTACACCCTCCAAATTGTTATCCCTCTCTGCAATCAGTAAACTCAAACGCATGAAATTGCCACTTTCCCTTGTTCTGCTTGCCTTGAGCTTGCCGATGACCACCGCGCCCTACGCTTCAAGCATGTGGGAGGCGAAGACACCATCACTTGATGTCTTTTTCATTATGACAATCTTAATGGCTCTGTCCGCCAGGTCACACTCAGATCGGGGGTAACATTTATGACATTTTAAAAGAGTCCCTTGACAAAAAAAAAATCTCGTGACATTTTATCTCAATTTTTAACTTTTTTTGAAAAATAACACAATATTAATGATATTTTAAAAGTCTCCTCAGAAGCTTTTTGTCGTGACTTTTTATCTCAATTTGTAACTTACTTTTTGAAAAATAACACAACATTTATGACATTTTAAAAGAGTCTCCTAAAAAGTTTTTTAATACTTTTTTATAATAGGAAATGGCTTATCACCTTTATGTTACATGAATTTTGTAATTGAATAAATAAAGGAAGAATAACTATCTTTTGAACTTGCTTAAACCATTTTGATGTTTTGAATTTTGTAATTAAAGGAATTTTTAAGAGAAGTGTTTTTTTTATGGTTTAATATTTTTTAAATAATAAATGAGGCATATTGTTATAAACTAGCTTAGATCCATCTTAACTTTGGATCTATGAAGGGCTGATAGGGATCAAATTTCTTGAGGTGCAATTTTTTTTTCAATTTTACATTGCAAGTGGTGATGCTACTTTGGCAGGGTTGTAATAGCTATCTCCATTGGGGGTGAAGCGTGAGGGCACGTGCAGGGCCACACGTTGCTTGAATGGAGGTATGGATTATATATATATATATATATATATATATATATATATATTTATTTATTTATTTATTTATTTATTTATTTATTTATTTATTTATTTATTTATTTTAATTTATATTATTTTTCTTGTAATTGTTTATATAAAATAAATTGCCACAACATACAATGGAGAAATGGTAAGATGAATGGCATGTTTTTCAAATAACGTTTAGATATACATTTTTTATTACACTTTTTTTGTATAGGTTTTATGGCATCAATATTAATTTGTTCCTTGGTATTTCCTCGACTATGGAACGATAAAGGCACCTAGGCATGCAACTCTGCCTCGAGAGATGAAAATATAGAGGGAGACCCCATCTTTATTATTCTTCATCGTTCATTTGTTTTGCAATTATGTTGAAAATGTGTCACCCGATAGATTAAGTAGGTAGTGCCTAGTCAAGTCGACAGTGTTGATCAATGAAGATAAGGAGAGTAGGGACAGGCCTAATCATTAATTACATTTTATATGTACCTATTGTTGTGTAAGTTTAATTTCTTCGCTAGGATTTGAACTCCCTTCCTTAGCACAAATAAGGCCTTTGTCGTTTCAGATCTTTTCAAATCTCACACCAACTTGTCCTTTTCACCACACATTCTAGCTGGTGCTAGCCAATCCTGCCAAACTAGCAAGTTGGAAACTCCCATTTCATATGGCATCAGTGACATAATCGTCCACATAAAAACTTCAATAAAAAAATCTCTCCCCCAACCCCCAAGGAGCCCAACCTCTCCTCTATAATAAAACAAATATACCATTAAAAATGAAAATAAAATATCGATCACGTGTCACTTAGCTATTGAGCAAACAAAAATCAACAATAATCTCAATGACATAACTTATGCATTCATGTCCCCTTACTTGTTGGGTAGTCCAAGGGTAATGGACTAGAGAATTTTTTTCCCCGGAATCTATGGACAATTATCAAATTCTTTAATAACATATTTCCCTCCAAGCATCTCAAGAGAATACCTAGGCCTAATTGTATTAGAATAAATTAAGCATTTACCCTGTTAGATTCCCATAATCTCAAAATAAAAATCCAAGCATTTAACAATGTAAATTTTGAAACGGGAACTATAAAATCAAAACGAAAACTCTAGCCAAAAAACCCAAAAATAACATGAAAAACAACAGGAAAGCAAGAAGTGTTGATACTGGAATAACAGTTATTTTTTATCACGGTAATTTTTCAACATTTTTTAAAAATGGTAGTGAAAGGCAATAAAAGTCACTTTTTTGTGCGAAAAACAACCTGAAAAT
>APFE030219057.1:171240-191214 GCA_000404065.3 Pinus taeda
AATTGTTTTAAGGACAAGATGTGGGTTGTTAAGGAGCTGGAGGGTATAAGGAAACTAAGGTACTATAAGGAGGTGATCAATCCCACCCTCGATAACCAGAAGTATCTCTCTATGCTGACTAGAACTAAGAAGAAAATGAAGATTGTTAGGATTATAACTAACTCTCATGAGCTTCGGAGTGAGACCGGGCGACGGTCTATTGTCAAGGCTCCCTGGGACGATAGAATTTGTCAAATTTGTGATACTAGGAAGGTGGAAGATGAAAAGCACTTCCTTTTAGACTGTCTGAATCTTGCGCACATCTGCTCTCAATTCCCTATCATAAGTCACACCTCAAATCTTCTTGACTTATTAAGTCAACCCAACTATAGCGATCTTGGAACGCTTCTTTCCCTCAAAAAAAACAAACAAAAAACAAACTAACAAGGGAGAGAACAAAGAGAAGGGATCCACAAGTTGTTTAACTTCCATCCATCATCCCTATTAAGAATTTTTTTCCTCTTTTCAATTTCAATGGCTTCTCTTAATTTTCGGTGATGTAAATAATCAACCCTCGCAAGGACCTTAGAATCCTCTAAGCAAATATGGTGCTTCGTTAATTCAGCATGTTCAGCTAGAGCAGATGAGTGGGTCCTACAATGCGTAAGGTCCGTCGCGTGCTCCTGAATCCTTAGTGAAATGGAATGACCAGCCTTATGTTGAAAATAATACTGAGAGGGGGGGTGAATCAGTATTATCAAATTAGTAAAACTTTTTCATTTCCATACTTAGATACATATACGCCACTTCAGTTAAGTGAACCCGCGTGTATACGCGACTGTGTCTAATGAACTAGGGTATATCCAGATTATTTATGATTCAGATAATCCATTACATGTTGGTCTTTAGATAATGCATCAGAACTTAATTGACCATATGAACAGTAAACAGAAGCAGTAAAACAAAACAGATCATCACACACAAGGAGCACACATGAACACCATGATATAAGGTGGAAACCCAATGTGGGTGAAAATCACCTGTTGCAATTTGTTTCTATCTTCTTTTAATAAGAAACTTCTTTTACAATGTACTGGTGCAGTCCTTTACCAGTACGCAGGCGCTGCAACCTGCAGAGAGCTACAACCCTCTCTCATTCTCCAGCTTTCTTCTGGAAGGGAGCTACAACCCCATAGTTCTTTACTAGCTAAGATACTAGTACGGTAGGCGTCGACCTACAATCTTCTCTCCTCCAGTACCACGTTTCATAAATTTCAGACTGGATACAACTGAAGCAACAACTTTATAATCTGAAGGCCACGTTTCATCCAATTTTCATACTGGACCCATCAATATCATTGAAGCACACAATCAATCAACACTAGCATTATCAATCTTTGAATCACCCAATACTGAATCACTGAACCCTGTCAACCAAAAGCAGTCACCAGAACACAGAGCAGAACCCTGAACTCTGCAACACTATTCAGAACCAACTGTATCATCAAAATCATGCATTAAAGTGCATACGCTACTTGGACAAACCAAACCCACGTACATACACGCTTTTACCAAATCCAACCCGTGTACAAATCTATAAATATTCAATCATGACTAGCAGCGATTTCAAACTTAAGTTATACCCAGTTCAGATAATTACATGCATCAGTATACGGATCTAGAATAAACATAATCAATCATATAGAGATAGTTCATTTCAAACCCTTTGATCTCGATCTATCCTTAGATCTTGTTCTCCATCAACTTGTGAGATCCTTCCTTAGCTTAGATCAAGCAACCCATAACCTGCATACTGGATCTCATCCTTCATCAGATATTCAAGACTTTCTCAATGCCTTTGCCTAATGATCTTCTTCTCCTTTTATAGTCTTAGGCCTTTTACAATACCACGGTCCAAAACCATCACAAACCAATACCATGAACCCAATACTAGGTATCAACACATCTGACGAGATACTACGGTCCAAAATCATAGGTTCAAATACCAAGGACTAACTACCGTGGACCAAAAGTAAGTTTTCCCACATGTACGCGCTTTTTCGTTCATGGAAGTGCATGCATACGCATACGCAACTTCTGATCAACAATCCCGCGTGTATACGCATTTTTGTATATAGAGAACTTGCGAGTATAACCTGCGTGTATACCCTACTTGGTATATAGCGAACTTGCGTATATACGCGACTTGGTACATAGTGAACCTATGTATAACCTGCCTCTGTACGCGACTTGGTATATAGTGAACCTGCGTATATACTCAGCTTTCTTCATTTATTGTAGTCTGATCATCAATTCTTTGCTACTGATCTGTTGCACTATAATCTGTCATCTTGTGTGGTTTGCCATCAAGGACAACACTTATCTCATAATGCCAACACCTTACCTATGTAGGGGGTTCCACATGAACATGGGATTAAATAAACACCTTTCATGCATTTGGGATCAATAGGGTCTTTGACAGATCTTAAAGAGCTACAAACAATTTTAAAAGGTATAGAGGTGGAGCCAATCTTTTGCTTTTTAAGAATTCTAGCAATTTTGTCAGTCATCGCTTATATAAAGGGAAGTTGTGCATTAGAGTCCACTCTAACCTCTTTTTTAGAATTAGGTCCCCGACTAGCTTTTAAAAAGGCTCTGAAACCTTGAAACTTGCTATAACCATTCTTCTTGAAGACATTGAAGAGATATTTTTTCTCATCCATCAAATGGTTTTCATCCGAAACCCGAATAGCCCTAGTAGCTAGAGTATTGAGAACACCTAATTTCTGGGCTGGAAAGTGATGGGAATTAGCATGAAGACAGTGCTCACTATGGGTTTTCTTATGAAACACCTAGTGGGAGAAAAAACCAATGTCCTTTCTTGAAATGAGAACATCAAGAAAGGGTAAGCTTCCATTAACCTCACATTCCATGGTGAATTTAATGGAATCAGATTAGTTATTAAAATGTTCAAAGAAAGAAGCTAGCTTTTCCCTACCATGGGGCCATAAGTTGAAGGTATCATCAACGAATCTTTAGAAGATAAAGCTCTAGATTCAAAGTCTTCCATAAAGAGGTTGGCAACCATAGTAGAGAGGGGACAACACATCGCTACTATGCATGTTTGCTCATAGAACTCACCATCGAAACTAAAGAAGGTTGAGGTAAGGCAAATCTCAATGAGCTTAGTAGAATCAGGATTCGTAATGCGATTGATAACTTGAATAACTTCTTTAATCGAGATGTTCATGTAAAGAGAAAATATATCAAAACTCACCATAAAATCATCAGGATCAAATTCAATTTCTTTCAACTCATTAACAAAAGAGAAAGAATCTTTAATAAAGGAACTAGACCTACCTACTAAGGGTGTAAGCTTCTTAACTAAATACTTAGCGAGGAGATAAGTAGGCCCACCTATGGTATTGACAATTGGTCTAAGAGGGGCCCCTTCCTTATGAATCTTAGGAAGCCCATAGATCCTAGGCATGAGAGGGTTACTTTCTATAAACTTGTGACTAACTGAGCTTATAGAATTGTTAGATTTAATAGTCTCCGCAACAGCCTTATAAACCTTTTTAATGGGGTTCTTATTAAGTTTTCTATAGCTTCCACTATTGCAAAGGTGATCTAACATTTTATTCTTGTAATCATCTTTGTCCAAGATCACCACCCCTCCCCCTTTATCAGCTTTAAGAATGACAACCTTAGGGTTATTGTTTAAAGATTTCAGGGCTTTGAACTCCGCCTTGCTAATATTGCTTTTAGGCGGCCTAGCTTTTCTCAGAATCATAGAACAATCTTGCCTAATGACATTTTTTATGTAATCTGGCAATTCCATGGTTCCAGATTCAATAGAGCAAATGATCTCCTCAACAAGAATCTTACGAGGGGCTAGAGAAAAATTTAATCCCTTTCCAAAAAGACTATAAATAGGGGATCAAATAAAAACTTGAAAAGATTAAAAACCTTATTGTTAAAAGAGCAAGCTATATTATTATAATCATTATTATTATTATAAATTTTCTTTTTTATGAAGGAAAGGTTTATCAGAATTATTAATATTACTAAGAACACCCAGGCTATTAGAATTATCAAAATTAAGGTCAATAGAGTAGGCATCATTAAATGAATCACAATTTACAATATGCCTTTTATCATTGACGTTATTCTTATGGGAATGCATTTTTATATTATGGTATTCATCCTTAATATCCCAATTAATATAATTAGTTGAGGAAGACAAATTAAAAGAAGATCCAACAGAAGGAAAAATTGAAGGTTGAAGAAGAAGACAGAGAAGGGTGGCCGTCGGATTGTTGAGGGAGCATACTATAAGGGTCGTGAAACGCAATCGGAGAATTGAACAGATCATCACAACCGCGGAGGTGAAATAGGGGGAGGAGAAGAGATGGCAACGGAATGAGGAAAGAGATAGGTGACGAACGACCGCCATCGCACTCCATAGACGCCAGCGGAGCATTCCGCAGCACCGCTGGAATTAACCCTAGAATTTGACATCCACGCCCCAAGACAGATTGAATGAGGTATCTGCATCAACACATCGTTCAACAGAGCATGATGAAGCACGCTGATCAACGCTAATGCGACTCCAGCCACTTAAATCCTGTGAATCATAACTCCCACTTCTTCCATAGCTTGTCGAATTTTTTATTTTTGCCAAACAAAAAATATATATATTGCAAAGAAAAATAGAAACGACCTGTTAAACAAACATGTATTTTTTAATTGTTAATTTTTTTAATATTATTTATATATATATTAAAAAAATTAACAACCACATTAAATTCGAAATCTTTGTTGCAATACTGATCTTCCTATCTTTTTATGTTGTCAAAATTACAGTGAGCTTAGGAGGCTTCTCTCTAAGTTTTTTGAGTATAGGAATAAAATCTTAAATCAAACTAAACAATTCGTTTGTTTAGGTCCAATAGACCAGAATTTCGTCTCAATCAACTTTAACGACCACCACCACTATCATCATCATTCATTCATATATATATCGGTTGATTTTTTTGCTACCTCAAAAAAATAGGTAACCGGTATAGTTCTTGTTTCAAAGTACAGTGCTATTTGTCTTTTTGTATGCTAAGACCATCAAGGACAATTATAAACAAAATTATAATTTAGTAAGGAAGATAGGAGCCTCTACATAAATTGTATCAGAATAATTGAAGCCTCTTAGGTTCCCATGATCTAAAAACTAAGTATCCCTACATTGTTTTTTCATGTTGTCACACAAAAGTATTTGACCACAACCTTTTCATGTATATTTGCAATAAACAACTCCAAGATTTGAAGGATCGTATGCATGTTGTGCATTGATATCGATAATATCCACAATTAAAAAGAGGCCACGGTGACATTAAATACATCATCAATTTGGCATCCATATAATCCCTCATCTATCCATTGGATTTCAATGGTGATGGTAATTGTTATTATTTGAGACACTAATCCCCTTATAATGGTAAGTACTATTATTTGAGACACTATGTCAAATAGTGTTATTATCTGTCAAATGTGTTTATGTTGCTAATCTATCCTCTTACACTTCAAGAAGGTAAGTTTTTATTCAATATTTACACTGAAGGTATCTCTCTATGGGGTTGGGCTAGGCAGATATCCTTGGAATTATTGTAATCAAAATCCTTCGTAGCATCCTTCGGGGCCTTCATAAGAGTGCCTACCCAAATCAACATGGCTCTTGCTGCAACAGTCATATCGTCGAGAAGAGAAGCGTTAGACATGGGAAAACCAGTGAGACCTATAATCATCGTTTGGAAACTCAAAAGTGCCTCCAACCTCCCTTGGGAAATCTCCACTTGGTCAATGTTTTGTCTAGCTCTTTGAAGTTATCATCTGAATTGTGTTGACAACAACAATGTGAAAACTAATCATTTTATGTCTTCACAATTTTCTCTTCCCAGCATGACAACATAAAGAAATCAACAATTTCCTCAATACTCAAAGAATTAAATAAGAGATTGTATTAATTTTGTGGTCATTTATCTATTTACCTGCATAGTTTTCCATCAATCATCTTATGTTAGGCATAACCAAATGTTGCAATGACAAATTTCCATCAACAAGTAAGCAACTACTAAAGTAGAATTGCTCTTAGTAATAGATAGTTTTCACATTTTTTCCAAATAATATAAAAGTTTTTATATCTGGTGTTTTAATTTTTCAATATAATCTTCCCAAATCTTATATTCCTTAAACTAATTTTAATTACTTTAAACTTCTCCATCCATACAACGAACCATTATATTATACCATATACGGTCGGTCAAAGTCGTGAACCACATACCAACATACAACTCTTTATGTGGACAACGACCCATTATATTATACCATATACGGTCAATCAAAGTCGTGAACCACATACAAATGGGCTTGAACTAACATTTATTGTCCCGCTCTCACCTTATATGAACTAACATTTATTGTCCCGAGCTCACCTTATATGTGTTGGGTTGTGTCTACCTACTTCAAACCCACTCTATTTTATATAGCGAGTATACGTCGGGGTCGTAAACTTTTGAATTTCTTTCACCATACCCGCTTTGGTCAAACATGAACTCTCAAAAATTGAAGAAGCTTTAGGGGCGAAACTCGTTTCTTTAAATTATTTAAGTGATTTTAAGAAACATTAAACAATAGAAAAGGTGAGTCCCAAGAAAGATATATATATATGAGAGAGAGATACACTTGTGATTTTAAGGGAGTCGGGATAGTAAATGAGTCACACCGATAGTAATATAGCTTTTTTCTAAACCTATATTATTTATTCATTGTGGTTTGTTTATTTGGGGAGACCTAATTTAAAGCGATTTATGATAGTTAATTTTATTTATTATTATTATTATATATAAATATAATTGTTTTTAATAACGTGTAACATAACATGAAATTTATATGAAAGAGAGATGGATTTAGGTTAAATAGTGAGGAAAGTAAAGTTTTTTTAATTAGATTGCTTGTAAAGTTATGTAAAAAAAAATTTTGATTTCCAAAAAGAGATAGGGGATTTTTTTGGATGAGGATAAAATTGAATTCTGTACTTATTAATCTTAGAGACTTTTTTTTGGTATTTGCTTTATTGTTATTTATCTTTAAGGCAATGAAACCTCAATGTTAACACCAAAGATTGCTTTAAATATTACTTCAAATTTTATATCCATCAAGTTAAGTATGTGGAGGATGTTTTATTGCTTGAGGCCCTTTTTCTCCACTACATGAGCAATAAAAGCATTGTTCATCCAATACAATTTAGTAAGCCTAAAAATCTTAGTATCTCTAGTTCAAGAGAAACGTAGGTCTAGAATCCACCCTTCAAATTCTTCTTGAATTTGTTCATCAGGCATTCTTTTCCTTTTCTCCTTGATTCTATCTTCCATTTAGTTATTGCTAGGAAAAATTATAGGGGCTAATATTTGCAGATGGGCTAATTTTCCATGTTTTTTCCAAAAAAAAATATTCATAATTTTCCCTTCTTTTTTTTTAAATTGCTCACCCAAATTTTATAGGATAAAATTATTTTAGCTTAACAATCGCCAAAATTGTGTAGAGATTATATAAAAACCTTAGAAATTGGAATGTTTTTACAAAAAAAAATAACCAAACATTTTACAATGTTCATAACAGGGACTAGTAAGATTCACCAAGGTTTATAAACTTTAAGAAAATTTCCATCCCTAAAATTTTCCCTAGATATTAGAGTGGAAATACATAGTTAATGTTTGGGCTTATTTATCAACCATGGTGATGTAGCAAGGAGTTTCTTAAGGATGGATGTTTTAGGTGTTGGTTCTACACCTACTAGACATATTTTTTTCCATTGTCCTTGTCCGTAGCCCTATTCCAACTTGTCATCTTCAAAACCTAGATATAGATATGATAAAAAAAATTGAATAAATGACGTGAAATAGAGGTAGCAAATGGCAATAACTTCCAAGCACAAACGGAGACTAGGAATGTAATGAAGTAGCTTCGAACAAGGGGGGCCAAAAATCCATAAGAAAGAGAAATATTGATGCCCTTGAGATGATCGTTTACTACAATTCCAAATTCCCCTCTTAGGTGTCCCTAGTTGAAGAAGATCTCGATAACCAATATGGAACAAAATTAAACATTGAAGAAGTGTATTGGTAAATAGAATACTAACCAAGAAATTCAAAATTATGATGTAGAAGGTAGTAGCACCATCATAACCTTCTTCATGCTAACCATAATGCCTTTCACATGATATTAGAGTTCTATGTTTATTGACCTTGACGTTCACCCGAAGTACCTCCTCATTGCTTCCTTTCATGATGGTTATTCTCGTAACCATAACCTAGCATTTGAGCTTAGTATGTCATTGAGACAAGCTAGAATGATCATCACATCCCCTACTTTACACCTCGACCTCCTTGAATGTTAACATTTGTATCTATCTTGACATGCCTGTGACCGTTTGAAATGTGGGGGGTGTCATTGTTCTAGCCCCTTCCACCCTATCCAGATTCCTATTATGTTCATTAGACAATCGGGATCATATCTCTCTAAGCTGGATGAGGATGGAAATATTTCAATTCCATAGCTTGCACATAGTCATTTGGTTAATTCTTTCATTTTCCATTCATTCAACCAAGGCATTAGCTTTGTGACAAACATGAAAAAGAATGATCACTAAGATATTTTTAGAGAGATCAGAAACTTACCATAAACTTGTTGATAGCCTCAAGTTATTAGATACTTGACCATGTTTTTTGCCATGGATGATTCGATTAAGTGATGTGATAAGAAATTGTGAGTCCCCTTCAATGATGAAAACATTAAAGCCTGAGCCCATCATCGATTATATTCATTTCCAAATCCCTACTAACTCTACCCTATTGTTGGTGTTATTACATACCAATAGTGAGGAGAGAGACAAGACGTTTTATGAGGAATATTTATAGACTCCTCTTTCCCCTATGGGCCTACATTACCATTAGAGGCTCCATCAAAATTGAGTTTGATGAAATGTAAAAGAGGTTTGTCCCAAATCTCTATAGAATTAGGTTTGGCCTTGAGGTTGATTCAATTCAAACCGTGAGAACATTGTTCTAGCTTCCAACTAGAGAATATCAATCTTTCTCTTCCTTATGGATTTTTATATTCCTCTACCCATATTATCACATTAATCGATTCCTAAATATTTGCTTGAATCATATTCCATGTCTTCTCCCTATTATGTGTTTGTTGTTTGAACAATCAGTTACTATGCTCCTTCCAATTGAACCAAAGTAGGAAGCTCGAAATAATGTCCCATATTATATTAAGGATTTGGTTTTTGAAAGGCTTTGATCTCTAGGTGTCCAAGGTTTGAATAATATCAACTCTTCTATGGTAGTATTGTTAAAAGAGAGCTTCCCCTTTATCCTAAAGAGTTTGCGTTTATGAACATTGGTTGAAGAAATGCTCTAGTACTTCTCCTTCTGTTTGACATAAAGTAATAGGAAGGGATTCCATGGCCTTTTCTAACTATTTTTCCCTAGGTCATTGTTTTCTATTTAGCCACCAACAATAGGAGTGCTAACATTTTAGGCCATAATTTGGGTTCCAAACTATTTTCTAGATGCCTTGTTTATGTAGGTTGTCATGTTTAGCCTTAGTAGCATATGCATGTTTAACCTTGAAATTCCCATCTCACTATTGCCCCTTTAAAGAATGTCTTTGTATGTTTTATGAGTGATCATTTTCAAACATAATTACTCATCAAAGAGTTTGCTTCCATAATTGTCCAATTCAACATACCATCTGCTACTTGGTGTCCATGTTGCATAGGAGTATGGTTGGAGATCTGTGATTTTTTCCCACTATTTATGCATCGTATTCCAACCCATAGATGAAAGGGAATTTTTAGCGTGAAGAAATTTATCTCGCTTACCTAAAATTATCTCTTGTTTCCATGCATTCTCCTAGAAAAGAGCTAAAGCACCATCTTGAATCCCCCAAAAATAGCGGTTCTAAACTAATGCTTGATTAATCCATATTAAGGAGCCATGGCACTCCCCTTCCATTATGATGAGTTCCTTCTTGGGGATGATGCCTACACATTTCTCCTTCCGAATTCTTTCCCATGGCTCATTTTCCCCTTTCACCTAGTGCCACCATGTCTTGGTTTCCAAGGCTCTACCGATTACTAAGAGACCTTTGGTACATAAGCCACCTACTTTATTAGCTAAACACACTTTCTTCTAGGCCACCTACACTCATTTCCATTGTGTTTTTGGGTGCTCCAATTAAAATTCCTACTAGATGGATTGGATGGCTTAGATGATATTTGGTAGAGTTTTTATAATTGAAAAAATATACAGAGGTAGAAACTAGAAAAAATATTTGATTAGCAATATTATACCTAGAAGAGTGAGAAATGTAAATATCTAATTGCTTAGCTTGGCCTTGAGCTTTTGCAGAGGTGCTCCCAAGTACATAAGGGGTAGAAAACACCTTTGAAAGATTAGGATTATTAAAAGATTTATTTGAATAGATGGAGTAGCATTGAAAAATAAGAACAAGGATTTGTTTTTGTTAATCAAGGCTAATGAATCCTTCATCAATTTTTTTATAATGAGCTTGAAGGAATCGGCTTTGTGGACCATCGGAGACCCCATGAGAAGGGTATCATTAACTAATTGAAGATGAGATAAGGGATTAGAGCAAGAGTTTGGGTGGGCTTTAATTATCGTTAATATTATCAGATAATAAAGTAGTCATTATACATATTCCCAACACTTCCTCCATCAAGGTATAAAGGAAGTGGGAGAGGGGATCTTGCTATTTAATACCATGTGATCGAATGGAAGTAGGAGAAGGGGATCTATTGACCAAATTAGAGAAAAAGGTTATGGAAACCAAATTATGTATCTAAGAGTGATCTATAATTTTTTTTGGATATTCCATTTGAATATTTTATCACAACAAATCTTATACAACTCAAAAAAATTATTTATTATTCATATTTATTTCCTTATATGCCATATTTATTATCACTATCTCATTGCTAAAATTTATAAAATAATTGAAATACGAAAAATGAAATAAGAAGCAAATGAACACACCATCCACACATATGACCACGAGATGTATCCAAAAAACCTAACACTGGAGCAAACATACCTAGAAAGTGAGGCCTTTGCTTTACTCTCTTTTCTTTAGCTGTGAAAAAAACAAATACAAAGAAAAGGGCACTCGCTATGGAATTGTTTATGGCCTTATAGCCTGAATGGTCACTACAAAATCTTGTTACTCCTATGTTATACTCCCAATTCCTACACCTAGATGCTTTGCTTTCCCATGGAACAAGCAAAATTCTAAAAGAACATAACCCCCTCTCTTTCTAGAAGCCCAATATTTAACATAGCATGATAATCATATAGAGTTAAGGTCTTTTTCATGCCTCAATCCCCAAGTAATGTTAGGCTTTGGACTTTCTCGAATCTTGTTGAAAGTCCACATGTGGTTATATCCCCACATGAGTGATGGGGGCTAACATGACATCCACAATATAATATAGTTGTCAACAAGGAAAAACAGCTTGCGAGAGACATAACTTCCATATACCAATTCCAATTGAGGTGATTTTCAAACCATTGGATAGGTCATAGGGTGTTGAACAATGTTGATGGAGCGAAAGATATGATCATAAAGTTTTAACCCTAAAAATTATTGTTTGATTCCTCAAAATGGCTCTTAAAGGTTTAAAATCCCATATTTCCAAATTTGGATTTGCCACTCAAATGGGGCTTGCAAGCCAATTCCTACAATTTTCCTCCCAAAAAGTACCAAGACAGATGATAAATTCTACAATGTTCCATTTTGGATCAACGAGATTCAATCTTCGTAGAAATCAAAGGAAGTCATCATTTGTTGAAGTATTTCCTAGTTGAGATAGTGACATGCCTTAAACATGTTGAGCTTAATAAATTTTCCCAAGGATTTGGTAATTTTCATAGAGTGGATATTCTCATGAGAAATAATGATTTAATCCAAGGTTTTCCTTCCCTTTACAAAGTTCCTGTGTTCTTGGGAAATGACCTTGTTCATAACTGACTTCATCTTATTAGCTACAACTTTCGTAATTACTTTGTATATAACATTACAACAAAAATATTTTGAAACTTATGTGTTGTGTTAGCTTCTTTGTCCTTGGGAATCTGAGTAAAGAAGGTCAAGGTAAAAGCTTACAAAATCTTTCTCAAAGTTTTGGGTTCTTCAACAACTTCCTAAACCTCTCTACCTATTATTAAGCAATAAGATTGGAAGGCATTTGTGATGAATCAATCCAATCTTTTCAATTCACTTGCTATTATTTCTTTCAATGTTTACTTGAATTTCTCTTGGGATATGGTTTGAATCAAACTTAACTTTTTCTCCTACAAAATAAGTTTAATTATCCAACTTGTAATTAATTTAATGGTTGTTGAATGATCCTCCAAGGGTTGCATTGGGAGATGGATGAAGTGGTCCATCAACTCCTACTCTATGTCATCATACTTCTCAAGTTTTCTTTGTATATTTGACGGTAGAAACATGGTTTTGATTCCTTCTGTTAAGCATCAACTTGTGGCAGAACCTTGTGTTTTTATTCACTTATTTTAACCATTAGTTCCTTGATTTGAATTTCCATAGCTTTTCTCCTCACTTCTCCCTACTATTAATCTATTTATGGGGATGTGTTTCTCAAGTTATCTTCCTATGTATACACTTATTACATTATAGTGATTTATAGTTTCTCCATATCTTTTTCTAGTTGTAAAGTCACTTCAAAAATGTTGTTGAATAATATTTATTGCAAACTTTGATTCTATGTTTGATAAACTTAATCTTTTGCCAAAATTGATATATTTTCGACCCTTGAATATTCGCTCCTCTAGTCCATGACGATGAGATGTTCTGCATAAAATCAAGATGGTCAAATTATAACTTCTTAAACCTAAAGGGTTTTCACCTAGGGATGTAATTAATTTCCAAAGATAAACTAATGGTATATCTTTCAAGCTTAAGAAGTGGACGATTTATGCCAATATATAGTTCCTAGCCTGACGAAGAGATTATGAAACAAGAATATGTCTAATCTAATTGTTATATGTCGAGCACCCCCACATTTATTATTTTAGGCATGGTAGACATTTGGTGGGATTTGTCAAATGGTTGAGGAAAATCTCACTTGTTGTAAAAGTAGCTGCATAAAAACAACACAAAAAATATGGTTAAGAACAAAACAAAATATAACTTACACAGTTGAAAATGAATAAATCAACATGCAAGTATACAAGAAACACATAAAAAAAAATTGGGAAGCAAAAAAATTATTTGATAATCAACGGAGTAAGGCTTTAATGGTCTTAAAAGGATACATAAAAGGGAATTGGGTTAAGCAATGCAACCCTTCTTCAATCCCCTTGAGGAGGGTCCTTATTGTTCCTTTTGTTGGTTCTCTCTCTCTCTCCAAGTCAATAAGTCCACAAGCTTCTTCAATGGTGAAAAGCTTGTCATGTGATAATGTCAATTTCTACAATTGTTTGAGAGTTAGAACCCTTAGCTAAAATTGGATAGAACAACACTAATTTTCTTCTCTTACCCAATGTTGATCCATAACCTTGTATTTATAAGTTTTTTTTGCAACCTCATAAAACTAGTTCCTAACATGAATGGAGTTGAATCCCATTGAGAATTCCTATGTAGAAAGGGATCTTTTGAGGTACAAAAGGACCCTCTACTAATGTTATTGAGCTCTAAACCAACTTGGTTCAAGTTTTAACTTCAATTGTCATCGGATGTGGGAATTTATTGTATCAAAAGTTGGTAAGATTTCACTTATTTACGAATTCGCATGACTATCAAAGGAATAATTGTGTGGATCACACAAAATTATCATTGTAATTTTGCACGGACGGGTCAAAACCCAGTGTTCTATAATGTTTTCAATATTTCTTATTTGTTGATTTAATTGTCATGGTAGCTTATGTCCTACTATGGTAATGGCATTCTTGATAATCACATATGTCACACTATGAAGGTGATAATTGTTGTAAAATGTAACTAGGTTTGGTCTTCATAATGGCATGTAATTATGATATTTGTATATGATGAAATAAAGAGAATAAAATTATTATTGTAATGCCTTGATTCATGGGTTTCATGAGCAAGAGGTTTATTTTAGATGGCTCCCATTGAGAGCCTTAGGGTTTGTCAAAGATTCAATGTCATGTATAAAAAGATATCAAATGTAACCTAGGAAATAACCCTCCAATGACAAGCATATAGTCCTCTTCCCATGTTGACCTGCAAGATGAAATAATGTCTTATGTTATCTCACTCAAGAAGATACACATATTCAAAGTATCATGTCGGCTTATCAATATTCACCAACAACTATAAATAGACACCTTAGCCTATTCCTAAAATGTTGAATATCAAACATCCTCCTCTGAAGTTTTCGGATGACTATCATTGAAGAAGAAGTTCAGATTACCAATGATACGCATAACCATTTCAATGATTCAGTGAAGGCTACAATTCAATAATCGGTAAGGGCATTCATATCCCTTTGAGTTCCAGGTCACAGTCACAGCAAAGGAGTAACAAATTTAGATGTCAATTTCAGATAAAAGAAGAAGGGACAACAAGGAAGAGATGAAGAGAAGATAAAGGGTTGATATCAGTCAACAGAACTCAGACCTCCATCTCTGTATTTTGGATGGGCAATGATACATTAAATACCAATTTGAATGGCAATGTGTTGAAGGGAAATCAGATGCAACAAGACTAAAGCTCGAATCATAGTGGCAGTAATTTATGACATGAATATAATCATTGTATAGATGCTACCATGTAGTACCTCTGTCTTAGTGATACATCTAGTAAAATAAAGTATTTTTGATGACATGACAATTCATTGTCATGAGAAGAGATAATCTTAGTTTAAGTTATGAAGAAGGTAAAAGTGGAAGAGAATACGAGAAGATGGAAAAAGGATGTGTATCTTGGTCTTGGAGAGACTACTAGGTCAAGGGTCTTGGTCTTGGTATTAATCAATTGGAATCTATTTAAGAAGAATTTGTGCGGGTTTTCCTCTCAAAGGGTGAGAGGTTTTGGCCCTAGCTCATAGCCTACATTCTGTGTCTCTTGTGCATTTATGTGCATGCATTACTTATTGTTTGATGAAGAAGAAAACTAATAATCTAACATGTAGAAGATCCTAATCTAATCAAGTAAAAAGCATTCACAAGCAGTCATTAATGCAAGAGAAATCACATAATGCTTATGCCCTAGATTTATCATCAATAACAAATCCCATTGCTTGTTTGCATGTCTACCAAATATGGTTACTCTATTATTTATTTGAATGCCATACTACCATTGTCTAGTTTGTGTTTTCCTCCTTTCTTTACCCTTATATGTTTCATGTTAAAATCCCTTCCTAAGATCTAATGTTATTGTTGAAGTGTTGATCCTAGAACCATCATCATATCGAGAAAATACTCTTTCAATGTAGGGTTTAGAGGGTTGTAAGCATTAGTAATATGCCCTTAACATTGGAATCGTAAAATAACATAACTTGCTAAGACAAGTCTAGTGATTTTTATTGTGACTTGTAATTTGATTTAGCTAGAAGCCCAAAGAATCACAGGTCCCCTTGATGTTATGCCAACTTCTACTATTATAACCTCTCATTCTTTCGAATATTTCATTGTAATGGTTATCATAGTGTTTATATCACCTTTAGTTTCCTACAACATACCAATTCTTAATTTTTACTTATTAATCATTTTCTTCAAGAGGTGATGCTTAGACGAGGTATTCAGACTTCTAATATTAAATGATAAAACCTTCATTTGCACTTTAGGTTGAGAGGAGAAATAATATTTCAATAATCCTATGGATTTTCCCAATTCATTAGCAAAGCTCTTGCTTCCTCTAACTTTTGTTTTGTTGTTTTCCTTGTTTTTTTTTACCTCCAACCCCATTTTTTTATGTTTTAAGAGGGGAAACCTAGATAACTAACCCTCCTAAGAGTTGTGACTTTAGAGGGTGTTGCCAAACTTTATCTTCACTTTATTATATCACATTGGAGGTACTGAGTTGAGGTTTTGGTAGGTTAATTAATATTTTTTATTCATGTGAGGTTATCAATGTTGGAAGATCTATCTCCTATAGTGCATTCCCACCCCCTATGTCCTATTGTATATTAACTTTTGTGCTCATATATTATGGTCCAATAGATTATTCCTTTAACATCAGAGTAATTGTTTGTTGTTATGTTTTCATGGGATTTTGGTCTTCTTCCAATGTACTATTCTTAGAGTTTTATTAATCATTTCCTTTTGATGGTACCTACTCATTTGGTCCCTTCCCCTTATCAGATGACAAAATTTAAAGCTATTGGAGTTTTTTTTTAAGTTGAAGCAATATAGTCACCAGGTTTCCTTTTGGATTTCTGTTTGCTAGAATATTTTGTGAACCCTTCCTTGTTTGTTTCCTCTCTGGCCTTTGCTATAGAAACATCTACATTTCATGGATAGTTTCCAGACAAGTGGCTATGTTCATGACATTTTCAACATCTAAATGGTGTGCATTTCTAATCTAGGGTCTAGATCCATTCATTGTCTTGGAAACTTATAATTATGGAGTCTATTAGAGCTTCTAAAACATTCATATAGACACAAATTCTGGCATAGGAAGTAAGTTTGTCATATTTAGTGACCTCTAAGATTTTGACAAAGGACCCAGGGGTGTTGCCAATGCCTTCAATTTATTCTTTCTCATAGAAATCCCAAGGTAAGGAGTACATAAGCATCCATGTTAATGCCTATGTGAGGTCTTCTTTATCACAGGAAAATATTTCTAACCAATAATGCAAGTGTAGTCTCACTAATTTGATAAATATGGTCCCTCCTAAAATACTTTATCTTTGTCCTTGATATAAGTAAAAATGGTCATAAAGAAACCTTTAGATCCTAATTTCAAATCCACTTGACCTTCGAGTCCATCTAGATTTACCCTAGGCTATTAGTGCCTTTAGAGGACCAAATTCCTATGAATTTGTCTATAACCATGTGACCCGTCATGTATTGAATATTGTAACCAATGTTAGAGGAGGCACTCTCATACTTTGGATTGTCTTCAATTTTGGCTAAACACATATTTTGTAGCATATCTCCTAAGAATTTCTTCTATAAAATTTGCTCAAGATATGTATTCTCCTCCATTATTTCTTTTACTCTACCCTCCCCCATTTTAGAATCCATTATGATCGAGATCACTGACCTTGAAACTACATCTTTAGGATATTTACAAGCATAATGTGTCTATGTATACTCCGCCACTGGTCATTGGAATGACACTGGAATGATCACTTGCATCACTTTAACTCATGAATCAATCAATGAATGACCTTGTTACCTAACCCTAATTTCCTTCCTACCTCTCATCATGTGATTCCTATACCTAGAGCACTTATCTAAAATTTAATATAAATTTCCTATTTCAACAACACATATAGATAATTTTCTATTTCCCCATTTGCTTCTACTAGATATCAGTGGACAGAGGCCTTTTTCAATTGCTAATAAAAAAATAAAATTTAATATGTATGTTTGAAGTGACAGAGTTAGTAATGATTGGTTTCTTTGATAGTGACTTGATGTAATGATATAATGACAGTGTACACAAATTTGTCAAGCAGTATGAACTTTGCGATAAGTTTGGAAGGGTCTTTGGAATAGTTTTGGCATAACTTCTAAGTATTGGATTATTATGTTGATGTTTGAAATCACCTTTGATCAAAGCATTTCCACAAGGAGGCCTGTAATTATGATGAAAAATTAATTTGCATAATTGACCAAAGATGTTTATTTGATTTTAGAGCATGCTTAGAGAAAAACACACTATGTTTGCATTGCTCAAAAAATTCGAGATATTCACATGGCTAAAGATTAGAGTTTACCTCAATTCACTAGTAACATCAAGTTCAAAAATGTAATATTTAAGTGAAAATCATACCAAAGTGTTTATGCTTTGTTTTGTTGTGGTGATATCATTATGCATGTGCCGAAGTTATAAATCTATGAATAAGTTGTGTACTCCAAGATAATGTTGAATCGTGATTGCTCATGAGTCATCATTGCAACAAGTTATAGTCTTCAAGGTTGAAATTCATCACTATTCATTGAAAATGAATACTTATGCTCTCAATAAAGGTTCAATTTACTTTAAGTGATGTGATTTGAGATAACAAATCATATGTCAAGGCTTCCAAATTCACTAATATAAGTCCTCCCACCATATATCTATTGTTTGTCAATCTATCTCAACCTCCTTTTGAACATTTTAATGGATAGAAAACATATAACTTGGTTAAACCAATCCTTTTTTATTCATAGACCACCCCCAAAAAACCTACCTTGATTTTCTTTGGTGTGTCCTTCCCCTAGCTTCAAGGGTATGCTAGTTAACATAGTGTCATATCTCGAAATTGTCTTTACTCTTGTCCACCAAAACCACCCAAAAACCAAATCATTTTCAATTGGACATGTAATGCCATTTGAAAAGGAAAAATATTGGAATTTTCAACTCCTTGGAATATATGGCCATGGGAACCCAATTGAATAATGTTGATGGGGAAAAACTCAAGATCCATGAGTACCATTAGTGACACATACCTCCCTCCACTCGCGTGATCATAATACACACATTGCTCTTCTCCAATTGCACGTTTGAGTCAACATTGTGTGATCTTGTGGGATGAATCTCATGCTCGTTGCAATTCACTTCCCATAGTTTGGAATTGATTCATTTCATACATTGCCTATTGTGCTTGTGAAAAAATATGTATTCTTAGCAATGTCATAAACACAATTTAAATTTTTTATAGTTGTATGTATATTAGACACATTTTGTAGTAGTTAATTTATTGTAGGCCATTAGAAAATTTATGGGGAACCTAGTAGCACATTCCCAAATAATTTTAATATAAGATTTTAGTCCTTGACTACGTGATGATTTGATAGGAATTGATCTTCATGGAAACTCCTCATTACATTGCTCCCCTTAGCTCATCCTCCTAATTCCTCATGAAGGCTTTTGAGGCCTTGGGTGCATTTCCATAATGAGTAAGTTTTATGTGGATTTCATTCAATATGTATGAAAACCATTGCAATCCCCATAACCATACACAATTTGGAATTTGAGTCCAAGGCCATTACAAATGGATGAGGATGAGATCAATGAATTCATGAAGAGCTCCTACTTCAAAGATGATAATTCATCTCCTCATGGATCTAAAATATCATGTAATGTGTTGCAATTAGGGGTAAGATCTGTGACCAAATTGATGCAATTAGCAAAATGCAAGGGGTCAATTCTAATTGTCTAGACTTGAAATGTTAACATGGTAGACTTGAATCTTGCTCCAAATTCGACTCCAATACTTTGATATTTTGAAGGAGAAAATATGTTTATCAAATGTCGTCATACTACTATGCTAAAAAGCACAAAACCTCCTTCCATATCTGTGTAACATATCCATGTATAATTCCTTTCAACATTTGTATTAACTTATTATGGAGACACACTAGTTAACTTAAGCATCCTTTTTTTTCGTAAGTTCGACATTGGTGAAGCTACATTATCATCATGTCCAATAATAACACCCAAATAGGGCAGGGATTTGAATTGTGACTTAACATCTAGGAGTGCCTTAACAATGCACCCGATCACCATCTATCCAAGGCCCCATGGACTAATTAACTTAAGCATCTTAATATTAAAAATAATAACAAAAAAAGTGTAAGTATTGATAATTGTGCATAGAGGTTGTACAGTCTCATGACAGTTTTGTTTTTTACAACATTTCCATCCATTTTTCCTCTTTTCATCATTTCTATCAACTCAAATAAACAGTAAAATTATAGATTTTAACATGGTAAGGTACTCATA
>APFE030219057.1:214570-258339 GCA_000404065.3 Pinus taeda
ACTTCAAGGTAAAAACAAATCATGATAGTCTTAAATACTTTTTAGAACAAATATTATCTTCAGAAGAGCAGCAAAAATGGGTTAGAAAGATGTTGGGTTATGACTTTGAAATCATCTACAAAAAAGGGAAGGAAAATGTTGTGGCAGATGCACTCTCAAGAAAGGATGAGAATGTGGAAACATTTCTTTGCGCCATTTCTATTATCCAACCAGATTGGATAAACAAAGCAAGGGATGAAAGGAAGAATGACGAGGAAGAATGGGCACTCATTCAAAAGATACAACAAGATCCTAGTACATCTGATGCATTTATCTAGAAAAATGATTCGTTATGGTACAAGGATCGAGTATACCTATGTAAGAATTCCCAACTCAAACAAAAGATTCTTAGGGAATTGCACACCTCTCCCTTAAGAGGGCACTCAGGATTTCTAAAAACCTACCACAGGGTTAAGAAGGATTTTTTTTTGGGCTGGCCTTAAATCCGATATAGTTTGTGGCAGAATGTTTGGTTTGCCAACAAAATAAAGTTGAAACAATTAAGACTCCATGACTATTACAACCTTTATCCATTCCAAGCCAACGTTGGGAGGAGGTTTCAATGGATTTTATCATAGATTTACCCAAGTCCAAAGGAAAGAGTGTTATCATGGTGGTAGTGGACAGACTTACCAAGTATGCACACTTTTGTGCATTATCTCATCCATTTAAAGCGAGTACATTTTCTACTACATTTATGGAAACAATTCAAAAGCTACATGGAAACCCAAAGATTATTGTAAGTGACAGAGATCCCATTTCCACTGGAAATTTTTGGACAAAATTATTTTTCTTGTCTTGGTACTCAGCTCATAGCTCATCTTATCATCCTCAATCTGATGGGAAAACTGAGATAGTAAACAAATGTTTGGAAGGATATCTTCGTTGCTTTGTATCTTATAAACAGACACAATGGGTCAAACACAATGGGTCAAATGGTTGCCTCTCGCTAAATAGTGGTATAACACTTCCTTCCATACTGCAACAAAAATGACCCCATTTATGGCACTTTATGGATATCATTCACCATCCAACACATCATATTTAAGAGAAAATTCTAAGGTTCAAGTAGTGGAAGATCACATCGAGCATCAGCAACAAGTTCTCCAACTCTTAAAGGATAACCTCACCTTGGCACAGAATAGAATGAAATAGCAGGTAGATCAACATCACAACGAAAGAAGTTTTGATGTAGGTGATTGGGTATTCCTACGGCTACAGCCATATAAACAAATGTCCCTCAAGCAAGCTAAGAAGGATAACAAATTATCACCAAAGTATTTTATTGAGGATAATGAAATAAACCTTCCATATTTCTTACTTAATAGTCTAAGAAAGATGTTAGGGAATGTTCAATGGAAAATTATGTTTGTAGATTATATCATGTATCACCATGGTCTTATTCAAATCCTTGTTGAATTTCATCTTAAAAATATGGGTGATAATTGGGAAAGCTTTTTAGAGAGGAACCATTTTACGGAAGATAACCAAGAACAGCCAAGTAGCAACAAAGCCAAAAGAGGGAGAAAAAGAAAAATTGAAGAACTAGTGGGACAAGAATAACAAAGCAACAACAAGGCTAAGAGGGAGAAAAAGAAAAAATGAAGGACTAGTAGAACAAGGACAACATCAGTCACAGGAGTAGTTAGAAGATGACATTCCTCTTGCAAACATTTTAGAGAATATGAAAAAGAAAGATGTTAGAAGAAAGAAAGCCAGCCGAAAGACAAAGAGCACACCCAAAATAGAGAAGCCTAAGATAGAAATAAATAAAGCAAAAATTCAAATGCCTCCTGTGACAAGCTTAAGAAGAAGTACCAAATTCAATCCAACAACACAAGAACGACCTTCAAAAATTATGGAGCATATCGATCCAGAAGCAGAGGAAGATTTAAGGGTTTCGCCACCAAATTTTATCACACCTCCTAAGTGTCCAAGTCGAAGAACACTTGAAATTGATATTGTACAGCAGGAGATTTATAATTATATTGAGTCTCTGGAGAAAAGAGATGCGGCAAAAACATCAACTTCAAATAAAAAAGAAGTCTAGTTTCGTAAACCACAAGAAGCTCCAATAATAAATGGTTTTAAACAAAAATTTTCGAGCTAGAGACACTAAACAGGTACATTCAAAAGGAGAATCAAACCCTAAAGGTGCAAAGTGAAATCCAAATGGCTAAGAGTGATAGTCTCCTTTTACACCTAAGTCTGTGGTAGAAGAAAAAAAAGAAGCTGAAGCACAAAAACAGAACTCTAAAAGGTAAGTCATAAACCTGAAGTACAAGATTCTCATGAAAAAGCCAAGGATGGTAGTGGATGGAAAGAAAGGGAAAAAGATGAAGTTTGATGTACTTGCAAAGGTTTCAAAAGAAAAACAAGAGACATCAATTTTTTGTTTTGCACGAGGACATGCAACGGCTTCAGCATGGGGGAATGTAGAGTCTCGTGACTATTTTGTTTTTTACACCATTTCCATCCATTTTTCCTCTTTTCATCATTGCTATCAACTCAAATAAATAGTAAAATTATAGATTTTGACATGGTAAGGTACTCAGATGTCTTATTTTTCCTATTTATTAATGTGCCTTATTATTAAGTTAAAGATTGTAATAGTTACGGAATTAACAAGATTCTACAGTTATTTCATGATTCCACGGCTATCCCCATGGTTTGTCGGATTCCAATACGCCAGCCAAGCAAAGAAGCACATGGGCAAATGGGGATTGATCTCCTCCTATTCGCCCGAGCCAAATCATCAAGGAAATTTCCCAGTGGCGCAGTCAAAGAAGCAGGTCAACAAGTGGATAAACAAAGCAACGAGACTTCAAATAGATCACGACTCTCCAATTTGCTTTCCAAATAGGAAATCTTTGAAAAGCATTAAATTCTTCATTATAAGATTAGGATTTCTTTAATTTTTTAAGTCATGAAAGTCTCAATCTGTTGAGCACGAATGCTATATATATAACTCTATCAACAGAAAGCAAGACACACAAGCATATATGTAATCTTTAATTGACAGTTTGAAGTTTCATAACTCTGTTCCTTTTTAATTGAAGAAGCATTCTCATCGATATCATGTGCAGTCAACTGTTGAATTAAAATCGTAAAACTTGTTGTTTTGTGGAGGACCCCTGCAGACAATCGAGGTTCATTCTTTTATTATTCAGTTCAGTTCATTTCGTTTTTGTTATTTCCATAATTGCATTATCATAGTTTCAATTTCTTTGTAATTACTTGTTTACAGTCTTTCATTTGCTGTCTGTCGATTTTGAATCATTTGTATGCTTTCTAAAATGGGACTATGTATATAATCCTCTTTTTTTCATAAGCAAATATGTTTGTTTAGATCACATTCTTTCTGCTTTTGTTTTTATTATTTTAAGTAAGATTGTTAATTGCAATGCATAGATATTAACATAGATTGCTTTATAAATTTTTGAATAGAAGCGATTCTTTGTAGAGAAAAAATAATTGTCTTTCTAGAACATAAGTAGTTTAGGTAGTTATGTTTTTATCACCTTGCGTAGTAATTCTTTTGAAACTAAAAATAGTCAGTTAAAGAAGATCATGATAGCTTGTCTTACTTTCCTTTTCTGAAGTTGATTGTAGGAATTTAATTTTAAATCTTTAGTTTTCATTAGGAACATAGGAATAAAGAAAATCCTTAAAACAACCACAATCATTATCTTAATAAACTCAAAAAGGCTTCTAGCATATATGGTGCACTTTCACTTCACAAGTTTACCAACTCTGGTCGATAATTTATGTAAGCAATTTAAGAACATCAAATTGACTAAATAGAGGCAATGATCAAATTGACTAAATAGAGGCAATGATCAAATTTAAAGAGTTAATTTTAATTTTAATTACAAAATATATATATCATGAAACCTTAATTCGATGAAAATTTGCAAACAAAAAGATAATTCAATTTCCCAAAACATATTAAATAAACACTTCATTAATAGAAACTAAATAAAATATTGATCTTCTTATCTTTTGGGACGCTAAAAATTACTCGAGCTTTAAGGTTAAAAAAAATTTAGGCTAGTATTTACCAATATGTAATTTTTTTTTCTAAATACCTTCATGTCAATAACAGCTACATCATGATGTTATGAATCTCATATTTTTTTAAAAATCACGAATTATTTGTATGTTATTAGTCCCTGTCATAGGCACGATTGGGACTATTGTAATCGATATGGCGATGTTAACATTAGTCTACCTGCTTGTTAGTCCTCCCCATCACGTATAAGAAAAGTTTTTAGGCACAGATGGTTTCACCGTCTTATTTGGCCTCTTCCCGAGGCAGACCATATATTATGTGCATTTTTTTGGTCGTATATGTTCACGGTGTAGACTAGTGCTAACGTTAATCTACAGTATTAGATGTTATGTTATTTTGGCAGCACTTATACTTGTTATACTTGTTTGGGTATTTCCCTTTGCCTCATAACCACCACCTGCACACCCATGCAAATTTTGTGTGCCACCTATAGTTCCAGTTACACCGCCATGGAAATGTGCTTCATACTCCCATATCTGTGTTCAATGGCCTTCACTTTTCCTCTTCTTCTTCTTCAAGTGGATAATCAGTAACTTCACCATTTTGGCACTACAAAGGATGAGAAGGGATCCTCAGTTCTCCATTAATGTAGGCAACTTCAGTTCTACTTTCATGGCGTCCCACATTAACATCCTCATTGTGGACTAATTGCCTGGCATGAGACCGGCTTCACAATTCTCTGTTATGTTCCATTTCGATGTCTTGGGCAGCCTCATCTCTTCTTTCATGGTGACCCCGTATTTGCTTCCACACCTTATACAGGCCTGCCTCGTGTGGGCTCCTGTAAGGAAATAATTCCTCTATGATTTTTCCATCCCTGAGATGGGACTCAATGGTCCGAAATATGGACCTCATGTGCTTCATCATTTCATAGATTTGGCCATGGGATTCAAATTGAAGTGTTTCTTTGGCTCACTTGTAGAATGTCGGCATATTAACTTGGCCTCTTATAGAGGATGCGAGGACCGCATTAGCAAAGCTGATTTCGTCCTTAGCAAACCATTTCTTGGTCGTATCCTTGGCATACTCGCTCAACAGTTCTAGTCCATTCGATCTATTAGTTGTGTCCTCGAGGACGGAGGGCTCTTTTAGATATGTCTAAGCCAAAAACTCTTCCATGTCAATCAGATTCAGTGCACGTCTCTAAGTCCAAATGTAGATAGGGGATTTGATTCCTTTAATCATCAAATATATTTCCCTAGCAACAGAGCCTACATACCGGCCAGTTTGATTTTTTCTTATAGAAAGATTCCCATTTCTTCCTAATAGCTACTATTTCACCCAGATACAGAAAACAAGAGAAGTGAAGAAATAGAAAAGGAGCGAGGAGCAAAGTTAGAAAAGATAGGAGCAACACCAGTCGCAGAAGACCCAATAGAATCACTAGAAACATAACTATATTGCAAACAAAGCTAGAAAATTGTAACTATTTGAGGGGAATAAATGAATTTGGAGGCAAGAAACAGAGAACCTTACCTCCAACTTTGTTTGGAATATGTTTTCGACGGTGTGCCTTTACTGTCGCGCCCCAGTTTTTTTCCCACTATCCATGTATGGTTTCTTTCAATGAAAAAAAATAAAAAAGGGTAACCAAAAGCTTATGGATATGATTTCACCAAAAGTAATGGCAAATCCTATGCTTAGTTGTAGAGATAGGGACTCCATGTCGAAATGAATGCGGATGCGAATGAGGGTAAGGAGGGCAGAGTTTTGAGATGACCCGTGGTATGTTCCAGTGCATGAAATGATGAGACACATGCCCCTCATGCTAGGTCCCATTGTGTTATGTGTCAAATTAATTTTGTTATGTCCACAATGGTGACTTACTAATAAAAAGATGGTCAATTATAATGTATAAGGTTTGCATGGACTACACGTGCCTCACCGCAAAATCGAAGGGGATGGAGAAAAGGGTTAAGTAGAGATGGAGAAAGGGTTGGGTTGTCCACAGGGACTTGAAGAGATTGTTTCTATGACTCCTAATTTTCATGACTAGTTTAATGGTTAAGTTATGTTGTTTGGTTTTCTATTTTTTGCCTTGATATTCTTTAGAGGATTCAGCTTTCTAAGTTCTAGCCAATATTAACCAAAAGTTTGTAAAATTTATAGTTTTGAATCATAATTGAGTTACAAATTTCTAAGAGGCTTTCTTTGCAACAACCTCAGCTAAAATGCAATTTAATATTTACTTCTCTCTAGTTACAGATAATCTTAAATGTAGGTGTTGATTTTAATATTTCCTATTGTGTGGGATTTTATCACTACAAATATTTATAACAACATTTATGCATTTGGATATTGAAAAGAAGGAAGCATATCTCAGTAGAGTCTGTGCAGATTCTTCACATTAATAATCTCAAATTTATTGCTTTTTTTGTCAACTTGTTTTCAGTGTTTTTGCCTAATTTTTTGACAGGAAAATCTATCTTCAAGTAGAAGCTTGCTTCTGATTAGATTTGGAAATGTTTAATTCATTTGAAATGTCTTTCTCACAGTAATTCAAATCATGCAATTTTTATGTAGTCTCTATGTGTTGTTTATGAATTTTAAAGACCTTTTTTTTTACACTAGGCCATATGATGATGCACTCAAAGAGAGGACTTTCACATGTAGACATTCATGAACGGTTCTCATTCATTCTTCAACTCAGCTAGGGTGGTGGATTGGAGAGAAAAACCTTCTTTAGTGCATGTCGATATGGTGTGTTGTCTAGGAATGACTTAGCATATTCCCTTGCATTCTAGATACTTTGAGCGACAAAAGGTCCCTTTAATTTGACCATGATTGGGGTGATAGCTAGAGTTTGCAGAGTAGGTTTTGACTAGGCTTCTTAGTTGGAAGAGCTCTTTGATTGATACCAGCTATGTGTGTCTATCGGCAACGTTCAGCTCCTTCTAACTATGATTGACTGGCATTGACTAGAACTTCATGATATGACTATTACAACATTGACTAGTGCATGTTCTTAATGCACTAACAAGAGCAGCTTCATGATGCATTGATAAGAGAAACTTCATGTTGCACTGGAAATAACTTCTAGGAATAATTGTTTCCAGCCCAGTTGAGTAACGTGGTAGCTAAATTGATTAGCAAAGCCATTTAGCCCATTCGATTAACACAATTTTATGTATTTCTTGGCTTTCACTTTACCTTGTTGTAGAGTTTGTCCTTTCCTTCTTTAATTCTTCAATTCTCCCTATGGGTTCATGCAGTTCTCTCGGAACACAATGTAACTTATATATTAGACTGTACAAGCCTAGAGAAACTTGAAGTACTCTTGTGGAAGTTAGACTGTTTTTTTTCCCAAGGAAAAAATCATAATTTCCATTATATAATATATTGAAAATTACATGTTGTAGCTACTACATATAAAGCATATGCCTGAAAAAAGGTGGTTCTATCAACCAGCTAGTATAATGTCATAACATAGCCAGATGTTCATAAACTATAACAAAAAACTAAACAATATATAGATCTAATAAGCAAAAATATATAGTAGTAGTTTCAGTCAATAAGTGTAGAGGATCATGTTGTCTTATATGTTTTCTGGTGCTTCTCTATGAAAGGCATGTGATAAAACTGATAGACCTCATGTCCCTGTGGTTCCTGAATCATCCATTGGTCGATTGGTTGTTGTGTGGCTTCCTTGGAAAGACTGTTAGAAATCTAGTTCTTTTCCCTGTAAATATGATGACCTACAATAAAATCAAAATGACATTTTAAGTTTGTAATTTCATCCATTAATCCTCTGAGTGTGTGCACGTGACAATGAGACTGTGCATTGAACTAATTGATGACAGTTTTGGAATCCCCAAAGATCTGTAGTCCACTACAGTGCTTTTCAAGAGCAAAAACAAGGAGAAGTCTAAGACTATTGGGTTCGGCATAGTGCAAGTTAAATTGTTATGAATGCAGTTCTAGAGCATATTTTTTCTTGAAAGGTTTGTGACAACAATCTTGATGGATGAGGGTGGTATTTCATTTTACATAAAGGAATTTTCTTCTAGGAAAAACTAAAGCATGATGAAGAATAATGTACAACTGCATTCATTTCATGGTTTTATATGAACAGTGAAGTGAACATGAAATGTGTGAGTAACAATGGAATCTAATTTTGCTTTTTCCTTTCATGTCTCCTCCTTTTATTGGACTATTACTTACAATG
Source organism: Pinus taeda (assembly GCA_000404065.3). NCBI lineage: Eukaryota > Viridiplantae > Streptophyta > Pinopsida > Pinales > Pinaceae > Pinus > Pinus taeda. The sequence goes on from APFE030219057.1 coordinate 222,847, forward strand.
TCCAGTCTCTTCTTGTAAACTTCCCAGTGTAGTTATATATATATATATATATATAATGCATTGTTTATTTTGATTTTATTTTGTTTATTTACCTTTGCTCTGCCTGGTTTTACTTTTGTTTTCTAGAATAGAATTGCTTATTGGCTTTATGCCTTTGTTGTCTGCACTATATACTTGTAAGAAACTTTCTGAAATAAAAACTCCAGACGTCACAATTAAGGATGCTTTTAAGTTATGAGTGGTCCCCGGTATTACAATTAGAACCCAAAAGGTCCTGAAAATATTTTACAGTCTACTGTAGTGGACATTTAAATTCGCTATAGCATTTGTTACCTCTATCACCGTAAGAGCCAGCCACCAAGAAGCCAGTGCTAGGAAATACATGATCTTTTCTCCTTTTTTGGAATTTGCTCAGAGTAAAAAAAATTGGTGAAATTGAAACATATTTTAGGGATCTTTGTTCACTGGTTATACAATGTTCATAGGATGTTTTTTCTACTATGGCACATTGGACATACAATTTTTCATACACTGATTTTCGTTTTATTGCTCTTGAAATGGTTTGACTTTCTTATGGTTAATTTAAATTTGAACTTATCATACAATTTGCATGGATTGTTAGCTATATAACGAAGAAGGAGGGAGGGATTTTAAGATGGCATACAATGATTTATATTACCCTTGCATGGAAATTTTGTACGAGTTTTATGAGGATGTAGCTTATGGCAATCAAATCTGAAGTATTATTATGGCAGAGCATCGATTTTTTTTAATCTCTTTGCTTGGCTGCAACTTCACTAATTTTTTGGTATACTGAACCTGAGCTTCTAATTGCTCAAATTCATCCTAAAATTCATCATACAGGAAAAGGATGGGCTCCCAACATTTTCCATTGGTAAGATCGATGAAACAAGAATGTGGAAAGTTGGTGAACGTGCTCATGCAATACGGCCTACTGGTGACTTGGGTAATCTTTATCCATTTATTGCTCATGTTTATGTGGCATTGATGATGGCACATGTAGAAAGCTTTACTGATTCATTTATGGTTATTTTTTGGAACATATGACAAATAGAATTTGTCTTACATTATTGTACTTTTCAGGGAAAAAACAACTATAGAATAGGGTTTCAAATTTCAATACGTGCATTGATGCATGGTTAAAGATTATAAGGCATCTCTAAAAATTCATCGAGGCTTTTCTGTCTTGAGATTGTTGTTATGGGATTTTGCTTCCATTGACTTGTCATCTTGACCTTTTTCATGACTGCCATTTTCTGATCACGGGAAACTCATATTATTGTTTTTCTCCGTGACAACTATAAGTTGCTGAGCATTACTTAAATTGTGGTTATAGATTGAGATCTTGAGGAAGAAGGGTCATCTATACTCAGAGATTATTAATGAAAGTGTTGTTGAAGTTGTGGACTCTTTAAATCCTTTCATGCATGCACGTGGTGTTTCCTTTATGGTTCACAATTTCTCAACAACAGCTCGACTGTGCAAAATTTTGTCCTGCTGTTGATATAACAGTTACAGCAAATAGAGACTATGTATATGGATCCTAATTTTGGCCAGAACTACGACAGTAAACTTAAGACCATATGCCTATATATATGGATCCTAATTTTGGCCACAACTACGACAGTAAACTTGAGACCATATACCTATGTATATGGATCTTAGTTTTGGCCAGAACTACGACAGTAAACTTAACCATATACCTATGTATATGGATCCTAAATTGGACTAAGAAAATAACAGAGTGGTTCTAGAATGTTGCATGCCATATTTGATATAAAACTGCATGTGATACTTAGTGGAAGAAGATTTACACTCCCAACATCCAATGCAGTTTAGGGATTGTTTTTGGTGTTTATGGTTCATTACCAATTTGGTCAGTTTATCAATAAGGAGGGGGTATTTTCAATTGGAACTGCATAATTTCCGCTCAGTTTATCAGTAAGCAGTAAGTTGATTTGGATCTAAACTGCTATTATTATTCTGCTTCGATATTGAGACAATAAAAGAAAGATATATATATCTACGAGCCACCAAACTACCTTCCCTGATAAACATTTCGCTTCACTAGGTTCCCCATGCTCTACAAGCAAAACAAGAATTCAAACAATCTTGGTATCTATTTGAATTACTTTTGCTCACTGAATTTACTTCTCGAGTATAAACATGCGGTGATAGTTCATTCATAATTTTAGGGTTGGAATGATATAGTTATTATGAGCTTCTAAAAGCTTTATGAATGCAAATCTCAACAACTTTATGAACAAATCTTTTTATATACTCAACCTAGGGACTTGCTGCCATGCAACTTCCCTTATTTTCAGTTTTTTATTTTTTTTACAAATAAACAAACATAAGATATACTATATATATTTCAAAGAGTTCTCGAACAATAGATTGCAAAATATTGAGCAAGTGTAGTGTGCTATTATTAAACAAACATAAGATAGACTATATATATTTCAAACAGTTCTCGAACAATAGATTGCAAAATATTGAGCAAGTGTAGTGTGTTATTATTAAATGGTTATTTTTTAGGAACAATAAATAATTGGTACTAACGTGAATTAATAATGTGTACTTTTCTACGATAATGTAAATTTAATAATGAATTGCAATTTCACATTTGACATTGGATTGAATGCCCTCGTTATTTAATTATATAAATAAATATGGTTATAAACCAACATCACATTGAAAAAATAATTTCAAAATCTCATGAAAACCTAGTAGTTAAAATGAGAGATTTGTATATAGTTTAATGATTTGTTTTATATATATATAGAAGTAGAAGTAATGTTGTCTCTCCTCTATTATTTCTGATTAGAGAATTTTCGGTGTGGTGTTATTATGCTAGTATGTTTTTTATATCAATATTCAAATGCTAAAACATTAATTGACACAATGTCAAAGAAGGTACTAAGGAAACTTTTAATAAGTATGAATCCAAATAAATGTGGCTATGTTATAATACAACTTGAGTGGGCATAATGGTTAAGAGCATGTGTTTCCTCCTAAGAGGTCACAAGTTCAAAATTAGAGGGGGGTACAGTATGTATGTCCTTGTTGACTTAGTAGTCAAATTGCTACATGGAGGTGGGTCCCTTGTCCCACAAAAAAGGGGGTCTCATACACCAATTTGGTGTTTGGCTTGGCTGTGACTTTAAAACTGGATAATAATAATAATACTCACCTATGATAATCCCCATATATGAGAGTAGAATGACCAGTAGGGTTTGAACTTAGTTCATCTTCACAGCAACAACTCCAAGTTGTTGCATAGCTCTATGAATTCACACGCACACACAAACAACTTTTTCTCATAAATATTCATGCATAGGTAGGTATGATTTCTATTTATGAAGAGAGAGGATATTTACTACAACATCTTAAAAAACACATGAAAACGAAGTGTCGAATGGATTATAAGACATTCAAACCAGTGTTTAGAGCCATATAGTTAAAAGAATGGTTAATGGGTTAAAATAGTTTATTATTCATTAACTCTAGTAATTTGATAATGTATGTTATCACCTTAATTTCAAAAATCAAATATTATCTATAATGTATGCTATCACCTTAATTTCAAAACGCAAATATTATAGATCGCTCACATAGTTGCATTAAAATGACATATTACTTAACTTACGATGAGTTTCCACTACTAGGTGTTGGCTTCGAGGCTTAGACCCAAGTTCAAAGTTAGGTTGTGCTAACCAACAAAACCCTATATTATTGACCCTTTCGGCAACGACCTGCGCAAGGTAGATCACAGTCTCACCCGAGGTAATATGGGGGGATGCTAGAACCAAGCTTCCTCACCCAGAGGGGTATGAAGTGTGGTTGTAGGATTTCTTCTGATCTAGGGCTCAATTTGATCTTTGAAGCCCATTAATTTCATTAACATAGTCGTAGAACAATTTCCTTACTTAACAGATTCATAAGCTACCTGTATCTGCCTCTATATGTATTATTCAGCATAAATAACAATATCCATGTCTTTGCGATGAAATTATATGGAAGATATGCTACAAAAAACAATATTCAAACATAAAACAAATAACAGAACACGGATATGCCTCCAAATCTTCTTTTATTACTTCAATTCTTCGATAATACAGACTTATGACCCTGCACACACAACTGCAAACTTACCAAGGTTGTTGTGCACACAATAGCAGGATCCTTCCCCTTTGCTTGAATACAGAAGATAAAAGACTCAAGACACAAGTATCATAAAATCACATAACATACTGCCTTAGACAAGCTAAAACATCCCTTTACATATTTTTTCTTATTACAATACCATGGTCCAAAAACCATGGGCGGAGCTTAAAACAATACAAAAACTAAGCGGCTTTGACTTTCCTAAAACCCCTTGACTCCTAATGACCTACGTGTCGCACGCTCCATTCCTTAAAATGCGGAGGCTTTTACAAACTCAGCCAGAATTGGACCTAGGGGGCCCCGTCCCAACACTAGGTTCACGAGAGAACTTATCTAAACAAAAATGGAGAATGAAGAGAAAACATAACATCTATACCATAGTGCATTCCACAGCATTTCAATAGTGATCCACACAACTTTGGTTATTTTTTACAATTTGAGGTACCTGACATTCATGTAAGTGAGTATGGAGATGCTACTCTAGTACGATGTCAGATGCCTTTGGGTTTGTCCTATGTAGTACAATTGCCTTAGACTTAACATCAGCAGGCTTCAAGAAGCATAACACCATGTGAGGGAAGTAACAAATGAGAATGCAATAATTATTTTTCACTTTCAACCTTTTCTGGTTTGTCATTATCTAAATTTGTTGTAGCAATTGTTGTTGAAATCACAATTTCGGATAAATAAAATGGTTATCCTTAATGTAGAAACGGGTTCACCACCATTAAATACCTCTATTGCAACCACATTGTCCAGTGCTAATATTCAATATATGTGATTCCATCAATCCAAAATGTTTCATGATTGATTTTAGGACAAAAATAATAATTTCCTTTCCTAATTTGATAAGCAGAAAAAAGGGCCAATTCATTATGATTTTAGATATCTAAATGGTTTAAATATGGAAGGAGGAAGAAACATCGACAATCGTTATTGTGGTGAGAGACACTCCACAACCCAACATGGATAGTGTAAAAAAAAAAAAAAAAACTTATATTAAAAAATATACAAATAGATTTTAAGATAATTTTAAATTTATGTTCTTGAATTAGAATAAGAAATAAATAGAAAAAAATGTTGATTTAACCATTTTTTTTTGTGGGGCAAAAGGATCCTTTTATTAATAAAAAAAGGTTACATATAGCTATAAGGTTGCCTACCAATAACAAACAATCAGAAACTAACTATAATAATCATGACTGCATAGAAACTCCTTGAAGATTCAATATTTAAAGTGGGGGAAATGTATTTGGCATTGGCATGATTTTCCCTGAGTTAAGTAATTGTTCACCATCTTCTTGGATAAATGATTTATTACTCTTGCAACCTCATCTTTTGGATTATTTATCTTGCCTAGCAGTCACTTGGAAAAACTTCACTTAAACCCCAGGACGAGACAGTGAAGAACTCGAGCCTAGTTGGTTTATTTCCTCGCTTCGAAGATATTCTAACTTGATGATCTAGGATGTCCTTCACATCTTTTCCATGTCATTCTTTTGCAAGGGAAATAAGTTGTCATCCATATTGATCCATATCTTCTCGTAGGGATTCAACTTCAACTTTTTCTTAAGGGGAGATAAACATTTCTTCTGGTGTTGGATTTTGCTAATGCTCGTCAAAATAATTTTGCACGTGCTTTGTAGGATTCAAGAGAGGGTTATGTGATTTTCCTTATGTTGATTGCATGTGTGATTGAAAGTTGTCTTTCTTTGAAGACTTCTTTGGAGAGGAGGGAGACTCAAGCCTATTTCCAGATCTAGAGATCTAGTTAGAATTTGAGGTACCCTGTGTTGAAGAATGTAACTAGTGTCACTCTTCACAATTGTATTTGAGTCATGATGTATTTTATTTATAAAAAGAAAGAAAAATAAATTGACTTATTAAAGCATGGATTTCATGCTCGGGTCAATTATTTTTAGGTCAAAGCCTCCATTGAAGGATTCTAGGGTTTATGTCAAGTGTCCTTGTCCATGTCATATTGTAAAGAACACTTCTTGGGATTTATTTGTCAAATAAGAAATTTATTTTATTAAAAAAATAGGTCAATTAGGCCTCCTCCACCAATTCAGCCTCAAACTGGAGAATTTGGCCTAATCTGGGTAGCATAATAACTATATAAAGGCAACAAATCGACCTCATTTTTCCTCACTCATAACAAGTTTGATCTGCAAATTTTGGGGCCATAAAAAGTGTGAATTTCAAGGAAGAAGAAGAATAATAACAAAGGAAAAGGGTGTCTCTCACAAGCATAAGAAGTTGAAATTATTTCTCTTCTTCCCACATGTGTGAAGCAGTTGGAAGGGCTAAATTTCTACTATTGTTGGGAAGGTTGAAATTATGAAGTTGCTAGTGAAGTTGGGGCTGAAACTTTTGGGTTGATTCTGGGTTGAAACTATTGGACAAGAACATACTATTGAAGTGAGCTAAAACATATTGGAAATCTAACTTGGTGGAGGAGGAAGGTATGTTGGTATAGGGTCTTGGTCCATCTCATTTGAATTAATGAAGGAAGAGTTCTTCACTGGGTTTTTCCTTCACTATAAGCCTACATCTGGTGTTCTTGATCTTCGTGTTTTGATTTTGGTAATTTCTTAATGAACTAATAAAACATAAGAACATAAGAAAGATTATAATAATAATCACAAGTTATTATCAAGAAGAGAAAATATTCCTTCCTTTCTAATTTTCTAACATGGTACCAGAGCTAAGGAGAAGAAGAAGGAAAAAGGCAAGTCAAAGATCTATTAAGAAAAAAAGATCAAAGAAAGGTCATTAAGGAAAAGAGTCATATAAAGAGATAATCCTACTATCTACAGGAACTATGCAAAACCCAGTGAAGGGAGAAAACAAATTAGAAGGAGCCTCCAACTACACGGCCTGCAAAAAGAGGATAGACCTTATTCTTGAAAAATAAAAGTTTTGGATCTCATTCAATGAAAAAACAAGAATCCTACTAATGAATCAAGTGATGCAGAGAAAGCAATGTTTATAGAAATCGAAATTATGGCTATGAACCTAATAGTGGATGAAGTTACGGATAACCTAATTCCACACATATCCAACATAAATTTCACTCAATAAATGTATGAACCTCTCTCTAAGTTATTCACAATCAATAACATTAGTCAAATATCAAGCCTCAAGAATGAGCTAAGAACTGTTAAGATGACAAATGATGATATTGTTTCATCATATTTTATAAGGATATCTAGAATCATAGATGGACTCCAAGCAATAGATGAAGTTTTCCCAGAAAAGGAGCTTGTAATTACTGCCCTTCCATGACTACCAAAATCTTGGAGTGCCTTTGCATCAGGACTTAACAGTTGGAAGGATACTCCAACATTTGAACAAATGTGGAATGCATGTAGTCAAGAAGAAGCCAAAATATCATTAGTAAACAGCAAGAGGGAGGAAGAAGAAAACACCTAAAATGCATATTCTTCTCATCACGAGAAGAAGGGAACCTTCAATAATTTCAAAGGACCAAAGAAGAAAGTGGACATATCCAAGGTTGAATGTTACAATTATCACAACATCGGTCATTACAAAAACCATTGTCCAGAAAATCCAAGAAATAATAAAAGAGAGAGGGATCATGTGAATGTTGTTGATGAAGGTCCACCTAAGAAGAACAAGACTAAAGAATAAGAAGTCAAGGAATCATACTACTAAGTCATCTCTCTCTCACATAATCCTCTTATTCCTTTATCATTATTTTGAATTGTTTTCCTTTATGTTTTGATTTCGAGAAATTATAGGTCTAACATATATTGTTATATCATTTTTCATTTTTATAAAGTTGTAGGTATCCCTCAATATTGGATTAAGAGGGAGCCCTCACCATTTTACCAAAGATAAGTATCTTACTCCTTTTCTTATCTTTTATGTTTGGTTTCCCCTCTCTTATCAAGATGAGTTTGTGTTGTATGCTAATAACTTTTTCTTTATATTTTCCTTGGTTAGGAAATCCTGCTAAATACACAAAAGTTATGGAGGAGACTTCAAAAGATAAACTTGAGGCATGAAAGAAGTTATGTTGCAAACAAATCCATTCAAGAATTGATATCATACAAGCTTTGTTAAAAAACAACTCAAGGTATGTCTTAAACTATAAGCTTTGTTACAAAGTTCTCTTCATGCAAAAGGTACGATCATTCTTCTTTTAAATTTGATTTACAATGTTGATATTGTTATGTCTAGGTTTTTGAATCATAGAGATTCTTATTAGTGTGATTAATCATTAGATTGAATATACTCTCATTATACTATCATTCTTATGGAACCTTAAAAAGTTTCACTATAAAACCCTAACCTAAGGATGTATCAATATTGATTATAAAACCCTAGTCTACTTAGAGTTATTGACGAAATATAGAATTCTTGTTATTTTGATGTTTTGGTACGATAAAAAACCTAGCCATTTAGAGTTTGTTGTTAATATCTATGCCATGTGTTGAAACCCTAGATCTTTAGGGTTTGTTGTTAATATATATGTCATGTATTGAAACCCTAGAGATTTAGGGTTTATGAACAAAGCCCTTGTAAGTAAATGAAACCCTAGGTGTATATTAATTCGATTAAAACCCTAGTCTAAATAAAATTGTTGTATACCTAATTTTGATATATTAATGTTTATGTTTACCTAGTAGATATTGTTGTGATATGCTAGTCCATGGTTATGAAATCCTAGATATGTATATTTGAGTTCACTAAACTAATTATTGATGCTCATAGTTTGTGCATTATAGGATTCATAACAAGACTTTAGTAGAAGAATGATATTCTATAAAATAATGATATTGTTTCTAATATGACTTAGTTTTGTTGATATAATTTAGGGTTTGCAACAAACCCTAGTAGAGTCTAACAAGTATAATATAATTGTTATTTGATTGAATAACTGATATCTAAGGAGTTGTGTCTCGAAGATGAAATCTAGGGTTTAGTAAAGTCTGGAAGTAATATTGAGGCCCTATATATAATGAGACTGATATCTTGAATGAGTTGCTTTATGTTTTAATGATGTGGTCTAGGGTTTATGAAAATAATCTTGACAAAAGGTATGTGTCTCTTATTATCAACGTAAATAGGTTTAGGTATTTGATGTCTAAAGTATTTGATTGTTTTGATGTTTCTATTATATTCGCATAACTTCGATGCTTCTATATATGTATTTGGTTGTCCTTGCTATTAAAGTTTTGCGACTACACAATCTTCAAGATAACGAATATGCATGTATGAACGTGATGAAGAAATCTATAAGGATGATGATGATCAAGATGACCTCGATACCGTAAAAAGGAACATAGCCATAAAAGACTCTTCAATGTTATAGAAAAAGGAAGTGGTTAATCTCCCTAGTTGAGAGGGAGGGCATATTATGATGGTCATGATGGATACGTTGAAGAAGAAATCAGAGAATAAATGAAAGTACTACAGTATAGTGAGGATGTTTTGATGTTGCCAAAGAAATGAAAGAAGAAAGGTCACATATGAATAACTTGATATAAGTGGCGTCAGGATGATTAAGGACCTCAAAGTTTTATGTTTACTTGTATATGTATATTTGATCATTTGTTGTTGATTGTGGTTTATATAGATAAATCTCTCCATAAGAAGGATGAACACTCTAGAAGCATGCTTGGACAAATGGATATATCTAGTTTATTAGGGAGAGATGAAACATATAATGGTGGATGCTTGGGAGGACATATGGTCAACCTATGTGTGTTTGATGTCTAGATCCCAAAGAGGGAGCGCGGCGTTGGTCTTGGAGCTCTGACCTTGGATACACACATAGATCCGTAGGTTGATGGTTAGTTAGTAAACTCGGTGGTACCTAGACTAGTTGAAAGCTTTAGTCCATCTTAGTCCCACTCAAATAGATAACCCTAGTTAGGTATCTAGTCTGAGGCACTGAGTGTGCTAGAACTCTTCGTAGTTCACTTTGGAGATCTTCCATGTACCTTTATATATAGGTAAATATGAATATCTCTATAGCTAAGAGGAAGTGTTGAAGAATGTAACTAGTGTTGGTATTCATAATTGTATTTGAGTCATGATGTATTGTATTTATGACAATAAAGAAAAATAAATTGTATTATTAAATAAATTGACTCATTAAAGCATGGGTTTCAAGCGTGGGTCAATTGCTTTTAGGTTAAAGCCTCCACTAAAGGCTTCTAGGTTTTATGTCAAGTGTCCTTGTTCATGTCATATTGTACACAACCCTTCTTGGGATTTATTTGTCAAAAAAGAACTTTATTTTATTATAAAATAGGTCAATTAGGCCTCCTCCACAAAGTCGGCCTCAAACCAGACAAGTCGCCATAAATTCGACAAGTCGGCCTAAAATAGACAACAGAATCACTATATAAAGGCAACAACTTGACCTCATTTGTCTCTCAATCACAACAAGTTTGATTTGAAACTTCTGGGGCTAGAAAAAGTGTGAATTTCAAGGAAGAAGAAGAAGAAGAATAACGAAGGAGAATGAGGTCTTTCACAAGCATAAGAAGTCAAAATTCTCTCTCTTTTTCCCAAACATACGAAGCTACTTGAGGGGGAAAAATTATGTAGTTGTTAGGAAGGCCGAAATTATTGAGTTGGTGAAATTGGGGCCAAATTTTTTGGGTTGATGCTGGGTTGACATTGATAGACAAGAAAAGACTATTGAAGTGAGCTAAAACACATTGGAAGGTTGACTTGGTGGAGGAGGAAGGTTTGTTGGTATAGGGTCTTGGTCAATCTCATTTGAATTACTAGAGGAAGAGCTCTTGATTGGGTTTTTCCCCTATAGAGGGGTTTTTTCCTAGTTGTGCGCCTACATCTGGTGTTCTTGATCTTCATGTTTTGATTTTGGTAATTGCTTAATGAACTAAGATAATAGAAGAACATAAGAAAAAATATATTGATGATGATGATGATGATGATTATGATTAACATCCACTAATACCAATGTGGTCTATCAGACCTTAAGAAGGAGAATGTAATCATAATTCTTTGAAATCTTATTTCTTTGCTCAAAAAGAAGGGAAAGAAGCGCACCAAGATCGCTATAGTCAGGTTGACTAAGTAGGTCAAGAAGATTGGACGTGTGACAAATGTTAGAGAAATTAGAGCGGATGTGAGTAAGGTTCAGAAAATCTAAAATAAATTGTTGTTCATCCTCCACTTTCTTAGTATCGCAAAGCTGACAAATTCTATCATCCCAGGGATTCTTGGGAGTAGACCATCACCCGGTTTCACTCCGAATTTTATGAGAGTTAGTTCTAATCGTAGCGATGTTCATCTTTTTCTTCGAGCTAGTTAAAATAGAAAGATAATTTTGGTTCTCAAGGGTAGGGTTGATCACCCCCATATAATATTTTAGCTTCCTTTTATCCTCCAACTCTTTATCATCCCACAACTTATTCTTAAATTTGGAGGTGATAGTATCTTTGACACTATCCTTGCTTTCCAAGATGATCTCCTCATTTATCCCCCGGTGGTTGAGCCAAGACTGGGCATCCTTTTGCCAACCACACTAATAATAATCACAAGTAAGTATCAAAAAGAGAAAAAAAAAATTGCCTTTTTTATTTTCTAACACCCCAAGGAATCAAATTTCTTCTTCTTTTGGGGACTTTTCCTAAATCATCTTTCTCTTTCTAAGAAGAATATGCTTAAGATGATTCCTTTGTATTCGTCGGACAATCCCTAATAAGATGCCCATATTTATGACAATGTCTGCATCTAAAGGGGACATGTTCATAATCTAGAGAATACTTCCAAACATTATCCCGGTAATAAATATCTATGTAGATTAGAAGAGGCTAGGAGATCTTCATGTAAATAATATGTTTTTTTCTAAATAAGTCTAAGATCTATTACTGTAACAAAATGATACAAGGAGGCTCTGACCTCTGCAGTTCTGAGCCAAGGTTCATGGAATGATGTAGCAAAAACAAAATTAAGATTTCCCAGAAGTGGGAAAGTAGTCCAATCCAAAATAAATTTGTTGTCCGCAGGGGAAACCAGCATACGAACATGGAGCAATATTCTATTGAATTCATACTAACTATTTTGCTCAAAAAATCAAAAGTAAACCCATAGACTTGGTTGCCGACAACCTGAAACCTGAAGACGTGTGGTGAATTAGTTGTCATTTGGTGCTGACGGGTGTTCTTCAATAATTAGGCACCTACAGGCATCGAGGTCATCCTCGTCTTTTGGCAACATGTTCGTGTCATCCTTCGCCACAGGTTCTCGATTTTGCTCTGCTACAGAAGTCTTGCCCTGAGCATTATCACTCTTCTCCATTGCGTGTGTGGGGCATCCTTCGTCGCTGGAAGGCTCCTCTTGAAAGGTAACTGTGATGGTAGCCTTTATGAGTGGTCGATTCAAAGAGCAATGGTAAATGAATTGGGCAGAATGGTCAGATTGCTGAGAGCTGGAAGGGATATCAGTAACTGATATGGAGGTTTGCACAGGCTGGGAGTGGACAGCATGAGTGAGGCCTCTGTCACTGCCAGTATCAGGATAATTTGATGAGGGGGAAGAGGAGTCCAAGATTGTTGAGGGTGGAGAATGGGGCAGTCTCCCTCTGCTGCTACACATTTGCTAGCGCAGTTGAGGCATGATGGCCTGGGGATGAAGAGACTGCCTGTGAGAGGTCGGCACTGAGTGGAGCTCTGAGGTAGAAGGCTCAGAAGGCTCAGAATCAAAATTCAGGTTGCAGACCAAACTCTAAGAATAATGGTTGCCCTTTCCAAAGTCTATGCAGTAGAGAATATTGCATCTCCTTCTCGTTGCAGTGTGTGTGCTCGACTCCACTGCAGCCAGGGGGCACTTGCAGCTCAGAGTCAGAGGAGTAAAAACAGAGGAAGTGGGTCGAATGTTGCCTAGGGGCTCCATGATGCAGAGCTGAGGCGGGATGGCACTGGTGAATTGGTTCGAGTGCCGCATTGAATGGCATTTACTGTTGCTGTGAGACAGTTTTGTTGCTCTATGTGTGATCTTATGGGTGGCCATGTGGCTATGCCATTTGCCATCCCGTGTCGCTGCCATCAGATCACTCTTTGTGTACACCCACATCCAAGAATGTAAATTTGTTAATTTGATTGCATGTTCATAAATAATAATAATAAAAGGAAAAAATGTTTAATGAATTAATTTATAATAAGAAAAATAATGAAAGCTCCTAGGAGGCAACTCAATTAGCAGTGGTCGTGAAAATGAAGTCTTGTGTGTGAAGAGGTTCAACGTTCAAATCCCCCCAATTTACTTGTGTTTGTGTAAGGGGCATACGTGGCACCTAGAGGTTATAGTGGTAGTGGTTGGAATCAACCACATGTCACACGAGTATGAAACTATCTTAATTGTTGATTCCTCTAGATACAAAAAAAATATATAATAATAATAATAATAAAAATAAAAATAAAAATAAAAAATAGTTGAACATTTTTTCACAAGCACTACGTTGTATATTCCATATGAGGAATACAAGTATACTATCATTACTATCAACATCCACCGTGTCACTTGCAATATTTGAACCTAGGTTGGGAGAATTCCATTCCTCCCTCCCAACCACCTAGGATAACCCCAATTGACAAGAAAAATGATTAATACTTTTTTATCAGTTGAAAACAAATAAAATATAATACTTGATTGCACAATCATGTATATGCATATTTACATTTAAAAAAAAAAAAAAAATACAACACTAATTGTATACCTATGCATATAACAACATTTAAAAGATATATTATTGCGCCAAGAGGCGCTCTCCATCCTAGTATGGTCTAGATCCATCTTAATTCTAGATCTATCAAGTGTCAAGAGAGATCAAATCTCTCAAGGTGTAAACCTTTCCTCAAGTTTTGCACTCAAAAAAGAGGTTTCACCTTAATAGATCCAAAATTAAAATGGATCTAGGTTAGTGGATCTAAGCTAGTGGAAAATTCATCTGAGTATGTTGTGATGTCCTATTATGAAAACATTTTGACTTCGCCAAATAAAAAATAAAAATAAAACTAGCCTAAATCCATCTTAACTCTGAATCTACTAAGTACCGAGGGGAATCAAATCTCTTGAGGTGCAAACCAATTTTAGAGTGAAAAGAGATTTGATCCCTCTCAATGTTTGGTAGATCTATAGTTAAGATGGATCTAGGTTGGTTTAACTATTAATTTTTATTAAAGCTATTATGATATGTGTGCATAAATTGATTTATTAAGGTGTTGAAACCATTTAAATAGTGAGAAAACAACCCTTATATTTGTTGAGATTATCGGTGCTACGCGACGTGGCTTGAGCTTGGAGTTTTATGGAAAAACCACTAATCAAATTTGAACCCAGTACTAAGCAAACAAGGTATAAATTTTAGAATTTTATTTTGGGAGGGAATAGAGCGAAGATAAATAAAACTTAAAGTCCTAACAAAATCCTTCTCTTTGGAAAAAAGGGAAATTCATTGGAAATTTATGCCATTAAATAAACTACATTAGCGAAGAATACCATAGGAAAAACCATGGGTTGTCAAAACTTGGAGTTTGAAAACTGTTAATGCTTACATGATATGACAACATCTCTTCTATACTAGGTTGGATAGTGTCTCTCAGCATAATGAAAATAAAATGACACACACACATATTGTATATCCATCTTAACTTCGGATCTATCAAGCACCAAGAGGAATCAAATCTCTCGAGGTGCAAACCTTTCCTCAAATTTTGCACTAAAAAAAGAAGTTTGCACCTTGAAAGATTTGATCCTTCTAGGCACTTGATATATCTGTAATTAAGATGGATGTAGGCTAGTTAATAATACTTAAGGTATTCATAAGCTACCTGTAACTATTTCTATATGTATTATTCAGCATAAATAAGAGTATCCATGTCTTCACGATGAAATTATATGGAAGATATGCTACAACAAACAATATTCAAACATAAGTACAAAAACTCTAAAACAAATAACAAAACACAGATATGCCTCCAGATCTTCTTTTATTACTTCAATTCTTTGATAATACAGATTTATGACCCTACGCACACAACTACAAACTTACCAAGGTCTCTACACACACAACAGCAAGATCCTTCCCCTTTGCTTGAATACAGAAGATAAAAGACTCAAGACACAAGTAGCATAACATCACATAACATATTGCCTTAGACAAGCTAAGACATCCCTTTACATATTTTTTCCTATTACAATACCATGGTCCAAAAACCATGGGCAGAGCTCAAAACAATACAAAAACTAGGGGGTTTTGACCTTCCTAAAACCCCTTGACTCCTAATGACCTACGCACTACATTCCTTAAAATGCAGAGGCTTTTACAAATGCAATCATAATTGGACCTAGGGGACCCTATCCCAACACTAGGTTCACGAGAGAACTTATCTAAACAGAAATGGAGAATGGAGAGAAAACATAACATGTATACCATAGTGCATTCCATAGCATTTCAATAGTGATCCACACAACTTTGGTTTTTGCTTACAATTTGAGGTACCTAACATTCATGCAAGTGAGTATGGAGATGCTACTCTAGTACGATGTCATATGCCTTTGGGTTCGTCCTATGCAGCACAATTGCCTTAGACTTAACATCGAGAGGCTCCAAGAAGCATAACACCATGTGAGGGAAGTAACAAATGAGCATGCAATAATTATTTTTCACTTTCAACCTTTTCTTGTTTGTCATTATCTAAATTTGTTGTAGCAATTGTTGTTGGAATTACAATTGTGGATTAATAAAATAGTTATCCTTAATGTAGAAATGGGTTCACCACCATCAAATACCTCTATTGCAACCACATTGTCCAATGTTGATATTCAATACATGTGATTCCATCAATCCAAAACGTTTGATGCTTGATATTAGGACAAAAATAATAATTTCCTTTCCTATTATGATAATCGGAAAAAAGGGCCAATTCATCATGATTTTAGATATCTAAATGGTTTGAATATGGAAGGAGGAAGAAACATCGACAATCGTTATTGTGGTGAGAGACACTCCACAACCCAACATGGATAGTGTAAAAAAATAAATACTTGTATTAAAAAATACACAAATAGAGTTTAAGATAATTTCAAATTTATGATTTTGAATTAGAATAAGAAATAAATAGAAAAAATTGTTGATTTTACCATATGTTTTTTTTTGTGGGGCAAAAGGATCCTTTTATTAATATAAAAAGGTTACATATAGCTAGAAAATTGCTTACCAATAACAAACAATCAAAAACTAACTATAATAATCACGACTACATAGGAACTCCTTGAAGATTCAATATTTAAAGTGGGGGAATGCATTTGGCATTGGCATGATTTTCCCTGAGTTAAGTAATTGTTCACCATCTTCTTGGATAAATGACTTATAGCTCTTGCAACCTCATCTTTTGGATTATTTATCTTGCCTAGGAGTCACTTGGAAATCCTTCACTTGAACCCCAAGATTAGACAAGGAAGAACTCGAGCCTAGTTGGTTTCTTTACTCGCTTCGAAGATATTCTAACGTGATGATTTGGGATGTCCTTCACATCTTTTCCATGCCATTCTTTTGCAAGGGAAATCGGTTGTCATCCATCTTGATCCATATCTTCTGGTAGGGCTTCAACTTCAACTTTTTCTGGAGGGAAGATAAACATTTCTTGTGGTGTTGGATTTTGCTAATGCTCGTCAAAATAATTTTGCACATGCTTTGTAGGATTCAAGAGAGGGTTATGTGATTTTCCTTCTGTTGATTGCATGTTTGATTGAAAGTTGTCTTTCTTTGAAGACTTCTTTGGAGAGGAGGGAATCTCAAGCCTATTTCCAGATCTAGGGATCTAGTTAGGATTTGAGGTACCCTATGTTGAAGAATGTAACTAGTGTCACTCTTCATAATTTTATTTCAGTCATGATGTATTATATTTATAAAAATAAAGAAAAGTAAATTGATTTATTAACGCATGGGTTTCATGCTTGGGTCAATTGTTTTTTGGTCAAAGCCTCCATTGAAGGCTTTTAGGGTTTATGTCAAGTGTCCTTGCCCATGTCATATTGAAAAGAACACTTGTTGGGATTTATTTGTCAAATAAGAAATTTATTTTATTATAAAATAGGTCAATTAGGCCTCCTCCACCAAGTCGGCCTCAAACTGGACAAGTCAACCTAATCTAGGCAGCATCATCATTATATAAAGGCAGCAACTCGACCTCATTTTTCTGTCACTCACAACAAGTTTGATCTACAACTTTTGGGGACATAAAAGTGTGAATTTCAAGGAAGAAGAAGAATAATAACGAAGGAAAAGGGTGTCTCTCACAAGCATAGGAAGTTGAAATTATTTCTCTTCTTCCCACACGTGTGAAGCGGTTGGAAGGGCTGAAATTCTAAAATTGTTGGGAAGCTTGAAATTATGAATTTCGTAGTGAAGTTGGGGCCGAAATTTTCGGGTTGATGCTGGGTTGAAACTGTTGGACAAGAACATACTATTGAAGTGAGCTAAAACATATTGGAAGGCTAACTTGGTGGAGGAGGAAGGTATGTTGGTATAGGGTCTTGGTCCATCTCATTTGAATTAATGAAGGAAGTGTTCTTGACTCAATTTTTCCACTATATAGCGGTTTTTCCTTGACTATCAGCCTACACCTTGTGTTCTTAATCTTCGTGTTTTAATTTTGGTAATTTCTTGATGAACTAAGAAAAAATAAGAACATAAGAAAGATTATAATAATAATCACAAGTAATTATGAACAAGAGAAAATATTTTTGCCTTTCTAATTTTCTAACATGGTATCAGAGCTAAGGTGAAGAATAAGGAAAAAGGCAGGTCAAAGATCTATTAAGGAAAAAGAGATCAAAGAAAGGTCATTAAGGAAAAGAGTCATATAAAGAGACTAGCCTACTATCTACAGGAACTATGGAAAACCCAGTGAAGGGAGAAAAAAAATTAGAAGGAGGCTCCAACTACAAGGCCAGGAAAAAGAGGATAGACCTTATTCTCGAAAAAAACAAAGTTTTGGATCTCATTCAAGGAAACACAAAGAATCCTACTAATGAATCAAGTGATGCAGAGAAAGCAAAGTTTAGAGAAATCAAAATTATGGCCATGAACCTAATAGTGGATGGAGTTAAGATAACCTAATTCCATACATATCCAACATAAATTTCGCTCAAGAAATGTATGAGGCTCTCTCCAAGTTATTCACAATCAATAACATTAGTCAAATATCAAGCCTCAAGAATGAGCTAAGAACTGTTAAGATGACAAATGATGATATCGTTTCATCATATTTTATAAGGATATCTAGAATCAGAGATGGACTCCAAGCAATAGATGAAGTTTTCTCAAAAAAGAAGCTTGTAATTATTGCCCTTCCATGACTATCAAAATCTTGGAGTGCCTTTGCATCAGGACTTAATAGTTGGAAGGGTACTCCAACATTTGAACAAATGTGGAATGCATGTAGTCAAGAAGAAGCCAAAATATCATTAGTAAACAACAAGAAGGAGGAAGAAGAAAGCACCTAAAATTCATATTATTCTCATCACAAGAAGAAGGGAAATTTCAATAAGTTCAAAGGACCAAAGAAGAAAGTGGACCTATCCAAGGTTGAATGTTACAACTATCACAAGATGGGTCACTACAAAAACCGTTGTCCAGAAAATCCAAGAAATAATAAAAGAGAGAGGGATCATGTGAATGTTGTTGATGAAGATCCACCTAAGAAGAACAAGACTGAAGAATAAGAAGTCAAGGAATCATACTACTAAGTCATCTCTCTCTCACATAACCCTCTTGTTCCTTTATCATTATTTTGAATTGTTTTCCTTTATGTTTTGATTTCTAGAAATTATAGGTCTAACATATATTGTTATAGCATTTTTCATTTTTATAAAGTTGTAGGTATCCCTCAATATTGGATTAAGAGGGATCCCTCACCATTTTACCAAAGATAAGTATCTTACTCCTTTTCTTATCTTTTATGTTTGGTTTCCCTCTCTTATCAAGATGAGTTTGTATTGTATGCTAATAACTTTTTCTTTATATTTTCCTTGGTTAGGAAATTTTGTTGAATGCACAAAAGTTATGGAGGAGACTTCAAAAGATAAACTTGAGGCATGAAAGAAGTTATGTTGCAAACGAATCCCTTCAAGAAATGATATCATCCAAGGTTTGTTAAGAAACAACTCAAGGTATGTCTTAAACTATAAGCTTTGTTACAAAGTTCTCTTCATGCAAAAGGTACGATCATTCTTCTATTAAATTTGATTTACAATACTGATATCGCTATGTCTATGTTTTTGAATCATAGAGATTCTTGTTAGTGTGATTAATCATTAGATTGAATATACCCTCATTATATTATCATTCTTGTGGAACCCTAAAAAGGTTCACTATAAAACCCTAACCTAAGGGTGTATCAATATTGATTATGAAACCCTAGTCTACTTAGCGTTATTGATGAAATATAGAATTCTTGTACTTTTGATGTTTTGGTATGATAAAAGCCCTAGCAATTTAGGGTTTGTTGTTAATATCTATGCCATGTATTGAAACCCTAGATCTTTTGGGTTTGTGAACAAAGTCCTTGTAAGTAAATGAAACCCTAGGTGTATATTAATTTGATTGAAACCCTGGTCTAAATAAAATTGTTGTATACCTAATTTTGATATATTAATGTTTATGTTTACCTAGTAGATATTGTTGTGATATGTTAGTCCATGATTATGAAATCCTAGATACGTGTATCTGAGTTCACTAAACTAATTATTGATGCTCATAGTTTGTGGATTATAGGATTCATAACAAAACTTTAGTAGAATATTGATTATAAAATAACAATATTGTTTCTAATATGATTTAGTTTTGTTGATATAATTTAGGGTTTGCAACAAACCCTAGTAGAGTCTAACATGTATAATATAATTGTTATTTGAATGAAAAACTGATATCTAAGGAGTTGTGTCTCGAAGATGAAATCTAGGATTTAGTAAAGTCTGAATGTAATATTGAGGCCCTAGATATAATGAGACTAATATCTTGATTGAGTTGCTTTAAGTTTTAATGATGTGGTCTAGGGTTTATGAAAATAACCTTGACAAAAGGTATGTGTCTCTTATTATCAACCTAACTAGGTTTAGGTATTTGATGTCTAAAGTATTTAATTGTTTTGATGTTTCTATTATATTCGCATAACTTCGATGCTTCTATATATGTATTTGGTTGTACTTGCTATTAAAGTTTTGTAGGTACACAGTCTTCAAGATAATGAAGATGCATGTATGAACATGATGAAGAAATCTATAAGCATGATGATGATCAAGATGACCTCGATACCGTAAAAAGCCATAAAATACTCTTCGATGTTATAGAAAAAGGAAGTGGTTAATATCCCTAGTTGAGAGGGAGGGCATATTATGATGGTCATGATGGATACCTTGAAGAAGAAATCAGAGAATAAATGAAAGTACTACAATGTATTGAGGATCTCTTCATGTTGTCAAAGAAATGAAACAAGAAAAGTCGCATATGAATAACTTGATATAAGTGGCATCAGGATGATTAAGGACCTCAAAGTTTTATGTTTACTTGTTTATGTATATTTGATAATTTTTTGTTGATTGGGGTTTATACAAATAAATCTCTTCACAAGAAGGATGAACACTTTGGAAGCATGCTTGGACAAATGGATATATCTAGTTTATTAGGGAGAGATAAAACATATAATGGTGGATGCTTAGGAGGACATATGGTCGGCCTATGTGTGTTTGATGTCTAGATCCTAAAGAGGGAGTGCAGTTTTGGTCTTGGAGCTCTGACCTTCGATACACACATAGATCCCTTGTTTGATGGTTATTTAGTAAGCCTGATGGTACCTAGACTAGTTGAAAGCTTTAGTCCATCTTAGTCCCACTCAAATAGATAACCCTAGTTAGGTATCTAGTCTAAGGCACTGAGTGTGCTAGAACTCTTCGTAGTTCATTTTGGAGATCTTCCATGTACCTTTATATATAGGTAAATATGAATATCTCTCTAGTTAAGAGGAAGTGTTGAAGAATATAGCTAGTGTTGGTATTCATAATTGTATTTGAGGCATGATGTATTGTATTTATCACAATAAAGAAAAATAAATTGTATTATTAAATAAATTGACTCATTAAAGCATGGGTTTCAAGCTTGGGTCAATTGTTTTTAGGTCAAAGCCTCCACTGGAGGCTTCTAGGGTTTATGTCAAGTGTCCTTGTTCATTTCATATTGTAAACAGCCCTGCTTAGGATTTATTTGTCAAAAAAGAAACTTATTTTATTATAAAATAGGTCAATTAGGCCTCCTCCACCAAGTCAGCCTCAAACTAGACAAGTTGCCCTAAAATGAACAAGTCGGCTTAAATTAGATGACAGAATCATTATATAAAAGGCAACAACTCGACCTCATTTGTCTCTCACTCACAACAATTTCGATTTGAAACTTTTGGGGCTAGAAAAAGTGTGAATTTCAAGGAAGAAGAAGAATAACGAAGGAGAGCAAGGTCTTTCACAAGCATAAGAAGTCAAAATTCTCTCTCTTTTTCCCACACGTGTGAAGCTACTAGAAGGGCCAAAACTATGTAGTTGCTAGGAAGGCCAAAATTATTAATTTGTTAGTGAAGTTGGCGCAAAATTTTTTGGGTTGATGTTGGATTGAAGTTGATCGACAAGAAAAGGCTATTGAAGTGAACTAAAACATATTGGAAGGTTGGCATATTGGAGGAGGAAGGTTTGTTGGTATAGGGTCTTGGTCAATCTCATTTGAATTTTCTGAAGGAAGAGCTCTTGACTAGGTTTTTCCCCTATAGAGGGGTTTTTCCCTGGTTGTGCGCCTACATCTGGTGTTCTTGATCTTCATGTTTTGATTTTGGTAATTACTTGATGAACTAAGATAAAAGAAGAACATAAGAAAAATTATAATGATGATGATGTTTAACATCCACTAATATCAATGTGTTCTATCAGACCTTAAGAAGGAGAATCTAATCGTAATTCTTTAGAATCTTATTTCTCTGCTCAAAAAGAAGGGAAAGAAGTGCACCAAGATCACTATATTCGGGTTGACTAGTAGGTCAAGAAGATTGGACGTGTGACAGATGTTATAGAAATGAGACCGGATGTGAGTAAGGTTTGAAAAATCTAAAAGAAAGTGTTGTTCATCCTCCACTTTCCTAGTATCGCAAAGCTCACAAATTCTATCATCACACGGAGCCTTGGGTGTAGACCATCACCCAGTTTCACTCCGAATTTCATGAGATTTAGTTCTAATCGTAGCGATGTTCATCTTTTTCTTCGAGCTAGTTAAAATAGAAAGATAATTTTGGTTCTCAAGGGTATGGTTGATCACCTCCTTATAATATTTTAGCTTCTTTTTATCCTCCAACTCTTTATCATCCCATAACTTATTCTTAAATTTGGAGGTGATAGTATCTTTGATACTATCCTTGCTTTCCAAGATGATCTCCTCATTTATCCCCCAGTGGTTGAGCCAAGACTGGGCATCCTTATGCCACCCACACTAATAATAATCACAAGTTATTATCAACAAGAGAATATTTTTTTTCGCCTTTCTTATTTTCTAACACCCCGAGGAATCAAATTTCTTCTACTCTTGGGGACTTTTCCTAAATCATCTTGCTCTTTTTAAGAAGTATGTGCTTAAGACAATTCCTTGGTAGTCATCAGACAATCCCTAATAAGATGCCCATATTTATGACAACGTCTGCATCTAAAGGGGACATGTTCATAATCTAGAGAATACTTTTAAACATTATCTCGATAATAAATATCTATGAAGGTTAGAAGAGGCTAGGAGATATTCATCTAAATAATATGTTAATAGTAACAATATAAATTTTTACTTTTAAAAAAATCAAGTCAACTTTAAAATAAATTTAAATTATAAATTATAATTGAAAATAAGAAAATTTGTTAATTTGATTGCATTTTAATAAATAATAATAATAATAAAAGGAAAAAATGTTTAATGAATTAGTTTATAATAAGAAAAATAATGAAATCTCCAAGGAGGCAACTCAATTAGTAGTGGTCATGAAAATGAAATCTTGTGTGCGAAGAGGTTCGAGGTTCAAATCCCCCCAATTTACTTGTGTTTGCAAAAGGGGCATACGTAGGCACCTAAAGGTTATAGTGGTAGTGGTTGGAATCAACCACATGTCACGCGAGTATGAGACTAGCTTTGTTGTTGATTCCTATAGATACAAAAAATAAAAAATAAATAAATAAATAGTGAACATTTTTTCACAAGTACTACGTTGTATATTCCATATGAGGAATACAAGTATACTATCATTACTATCAACATCCATCGTGTCACTTGCAAGATTTGAACCTAGATTGGGAGAATTCCATTCCTCCCTCCAAACCACCTACGATAACCCCAATTGACACGAAAAATGATTAATCCTTTTTTATCAATTGAAAATAATTAAAATATAATACTTGATTGAAAAATCATGTATATACATATTTACAATTAAAAAAAACACAACACTAATTGTATACATATGCATGCGCCAAGAGGTGCTCTCCATCCTAGTATGGTCTAGATCTATCAAGTGTCAAGAGAGATCAAATCTCTCAAGGTGCAAACCTTTCCTCAAGTTTTGCACTTAAAAAAGAGGTTTCACCTTGATAGATCCAGAATTAAAAAGGATCTAGGTTAGTGGATCTAGGCTAGTGGAAAATTCATCTCAGTGTGTTGTGATGTCCTATTACGCAAACATTTTGACTCGGTCAAATAAAAGATAAAAATAAAACTAGCCTAAATCCATCTTAACTCTGAATCTACCAGGTACCGAGGGGAATCAAATCTCTTGAGGTGCAAACCTATTTTAGAGTGAAAAGAGATTTGATCCCTCTCGATGTTTCGTAGATCTACAATTAAGATGCATCTAGGTTGGTTTAACTATTAATTTTTATTAAAGTTATTATGGTATATGTGCATAAATTGATTTATTAAGGTGTTGAAACCATTTAAATAGTGAGAAAACGACCCTTATATTGATTGAGATTATTGGTGCTACACAATGTGGCTTGAGCTTGGAGTTTTATGGAAAAACCACTAATCAAATTTGAACACAGTACTGAGTAAACAAGGTATAAATTTTAGAAAAATTATTTTTGGTGGGAATATAGCAGAGATAAATAACACTTAAATCCCTAACCAAATCCTTCTCTTTGGAAAAAAAGGAAATTCGTTGGAAATTTATGCCATTAAATAAACTACATTAGCAAAGAATACCATAGGAAAAACCATGGGTTGTCAAAACTTGGAGTTTGAAAACTGTTAATGCTTACATGATATGACAACATCTCTTCTATACTAGGTTGGGTGTCTCTCAGCATAATAAAAATAAAATGACACACACACACATAATGCATATCCATCTTAACTTCAGCTATCAAGCACAAAGAGGAATCAAATCTCTCGAAGTGAAAACCTTTCCTCAAATTTTGCACAAAAAAAAGAAGTTTGCAGCTTGAAATATTTGATCCCTCTAGACGCTTGATAGATCTGTAATTAAGATGGATCTAGGCTAGTTAATAATACTTCACAGATTCATAAGCTACCTGTAACTACTTCTATATGTATTATTCAGCATAAATAACAGTATCCAGGTCTTTGCGATGAAATTATATGGAAGATATGCTATAATGAACAATATTCAAACATAAGTACATAAACTCTAAAACAAATAACAAAACACAGATATGCAGCCAAATATTCTTTTATTACTTCAATTCTTCGATAATACAGACTTATGACCATGCGCACACAACTGCAAACTTACCAAGGTCTATGCGCGCACAGTAACAGGATCCTTCCCCTTCTCTTGAATATAGAAGATAAAAGACTCGAGACACAAGTATCATAACATCACATAACATACTGCCTTAGACAAGCTAAGACATCTCTTTACATATTTTTTCCTATTACAATACCATGGTTCGAAAACCATGGGCAGAGCTCAAAACAATACAAAAACTAAGGGGCTTTGACCTTCCTAAAACCATTTGACTCCTAATGACCTATGCGTTGAGCACTCCGTTCCTTAAAATGCGGAGGCTTTTACAAACTCAATCAGAATCAGACCTAGGGGACCCCGTCCCAACACTAGGTTCACGAGAGAACTTATCTAAACATAAACGGAAAATGGAGAGAAACATAACATGTATACCATAGTGCATTCCATAGCATTTCAATAGTGATCCACACAACTTTGGTTGTTGCTTACAATTTGAGGTATCTAACATTCATGTAAGTGAGTATGGAGAGTCTATTCTAGTACGATGTCAGATGCCTTTGGGTTCGTCCTATGTAGCACAATTGCCTTAGACTTAACATCGAGAGGCTCCAAGAAGCATAACACCATGTGAGGGAAGTAACAATTGAGCATGCAATAATTATTTTTCACTTTCAACCTTTTCTGGTTTGTCATTATTTAAATTTGTTGTAGCAATTGTTATTGGAATTACAATTTTGGATTAATAAAATGGTTATCCTTAATGTAGAAATGGGTTCACCACCATCAAATACCTCTATTGCAACCACATTGTCCAATGCTAATATTCAATATATTTGATTCCATCAATCCAAAATGGTTCATGCTTGATTTTAGGACAAAAATAATAATTTCCTTTCCTATTATGATAATCGGAAAAAAGGGCCAATTCATCATGATTTTAGATACCTAAATGGTTTGAATATGGAAGGAGGAAGAAACATCGACAATCGTTATTATGGTGAGAGACACTCCACAACCCAACATGGATAGTGTAAAAAAATAAATACTTATATTAAAAAATACACAAATAGAGTTTAAGATAATTTTAAATTTATGTTTTTGAATTAGAATAAGAAATAAATAGAAAAAATTGTTGATTTTACCATATGCCTTTTTTTTGGTGGGGAAAAAGGATCCTTTTATTAATAAAAAAAAAAGTTACATATAGCTAGAAAGTTGCATACCAATAACAAACAATCAGAAACTAACTATAATAATCATGACTACATAGAAACTCCTTGG
Organism: Pinus taeda; assembly: GCA_000404065.3. Classification (NCBI taxonomy): domain Eukaryota; kingdom Viridiplantae; phylum Streptophyta; class Pinopsida; order Pinales; family Pinaceae; genus Pinus; species Pinus taeda. The sequence continues at coordinate 249,102 of APFE030219057.1, forward strand.
ATATTCAATATTTAAAGTGGGGGAAATGCATCTCGCATTAGCATGATTTTTCCTCAGTTAAGTAATTGTTCACCATCTTCTTGGATAAATGACTTATTACTCTTGCAACCTCATATTTTGGATTATTAATCTTGGCTAATAGTCACTTGGAAATCCTTCACTTGAACCCCAAGACGAGACAATGAAGAACTCGATCCTAGTTGGTTTCTTTCCTTGCTTCGAAGAAATTATAACTTGATGATTTGGGATGTCCTTCACATCTTTTCCATGCCATTATTTTGCAAGGGAAATCAATTGTCATCCATCTTGATCCATATCTTCTGGTAGGGCTTCAACTTCAACTTTTTCTTAAGGGGAGATAAAATTTCTTGTGGTGTTGGATTTTGCTAGTGCTCGCCAAGATAATTTTGCACATGCTTTGTAGGATTCAAGAGAGGGTTATGTGATTTTCCTTCTGTTGATTTCATGTTTGATTGAAAGTTGTCTTTCTTTGAAGACTTCTTTGGAGAGGAGGGAGACTCAAGCCTATTTCCAAATCTAGGGATCTAGTTAGGATTTGAGGTACCCTGTGTTGAAGAATGTAACTAGTGTCACTCTTCATAATTGTATTTGAGTCATGATGTATTATATTATAAAAAGAAATAAAATTAAATTGACTTATTAAAGCATGGGTTTCATGCTTGGGTAAATAGTTTTTAGGTCAAAGCCTCCATTGAAGGCTTCTAGGGTTTATGTCAAGTGTCCTTGTCCATGTCATATTGTAAAGAACACTTCTTGGGATTTATTTGTCAAATAAGAAATTTATTTTATTATAAAATAGGTCAATTGTGCCCCCTCCACCAATTCAGCCTCAAACTGGACAAGTCAGCCTAATATGGGCAACATAATCACTATATAAAGGCAGCAACTCAACCTCATTTTCCGTCACTCACAACAAGTTTGATCTGCAACTTTTGGGGCCATAAAAAGTGTGAATATCACGGAAGAAGAAGAATAATAATGAAGGAAAAGGGTGTCTCCCACAAGCATAAGAAGTTGAAACTATTTCTCTTCTTCCCACACATGTGAAGCGGTTGGAAGGGTTGAAATTCTACAATTGCTGGGAAGGTTGAAATTATGAAGCTGCTAGTGAAGCTGGGGCCGAAATTTTTGGGTTGATGCTAGGTTTAAACTATCAGACAAGAACATACTATTGAAGTGAGCTAAAACATATTGGAAGGCTAACTTGGTGGAGGAGGAAGGTATGTTGGTATAGGGTCTTGGTCCGTCTCATTTGAATTAATGAAGGAAGAGTTCTTCACTAGGTTTTTCCCCTATATAGGGGTTTTTCCCTGATTGTAAGCCTACATCAGGTGTTCTTGATCTTCGTCTTTTGATTTTGGTAATTTATTGATGAACTAAGAAAAATAAGAACACAAGAAAGATTATAATAATAATCACAAGTAATTATCAACAAGAGAAAATATTTATGCCTTTCTAATTTTCTAACATGGTGTCAAAGCTAAGGTGAAGAAGAAGGAAAAAGGTAGGTCAAAGATATATTAAGTAAAAAGAGATCAAAGAAAGGTCATTAAGGAAAAGAGTCATATAAAGAGACAAGCCTATTATCTATAGGAACTATGAAAAACACAGTGAAGGGAGAAAACAGATTAGAAGGAGGTTCCAATTACAGGGCCTGGAAAAAGAGGATAGGCCTTATTCTCGAAAAAACAAAGTTTTGGATCTCATTCAAGGAAAAACCAAGAATCCTACGAATGAATCAAGTGATGCAGAGAAAGAAAAGTTTAGAGAAATCGAAATTATGGCTATCAACCTAATAGTGGTTGGAGTTAAGGATAACCTAATTTCATACATATCCAACATAAATTTCACTCAAGAAATGTATGAGGCTCTCTCCAAGTTATTCGCAATCAGAAACATTAGTCAAATATCAAGCCTCAAGAATGAGCTAAGAATTGTTAAGATGACAAATGATGATATCGTTTCATCATATTTCATAAGGATATCTAGAATCAGAGATGGACTCCAAGCAATAGATGAAGTTTTCCCAGAAAAGGAGCTTTTAATTACTGCCCTTCCATGACTACCAAAATCTTGGAGTGCCTTTGCATTAGGACCTAACAATTGGAAGAATACTCCAACATTTGAACAAATGTGGAATGCATGTAGTCAAGAAGAAGCCAAAATATAATTAGTAAACAACAAGAAGGAGGAAGAAGAAAACACCTAAAATGCATACTCTCATCACAAGAAGAAGGGAACCTTCAATAAGTTCAAAGGACCAAAGAAGAAAGTGGGCCTATCCAAGGTTGAATGTTGCAACTGTCACAAGATGGGTCACTACAAAAACCATTGTCCAAAAAATCCAAGACATGATAAAAGAGAGAGGGATCATGCAAATGTTGTTGATGAAGATCCACCTAAGAAGAACAAGGCCGAAGAATAAGAAGTCAAGGAATCATACTCCTAAGTCCTCTCTCTCTCACAAAACCCTCTTAGTCCTTTATCATTATTTTGAATTGTTTTCCTTTATGTTTTGGTTTCTAGAAATTATAGGTCTAACATATATTGTTAGAGCATTTTTCTTTTTTATAAAGTTGTAGGTATACCTCAATATTGGATTAAGAGGGAGCCCTCACCATTTTACCAAATATAAGTATCTTACTCCTTTTCTTATCTTTTATGTTTGGTTTCCCTCTCTTATCAAGATGAGTTTGTATTGTATGCTAATAACTTTTTCTTTATATTTTCCTTAGTTAGGAAATCCTGCTGAATACACAAAATTTATGGAGGAGACTTCAAAAGATAATCTTGAGGCATGAAAGAAGTTATGTTGTGAACGAATCCCTTCAAGAATTGATATCATACAAGGTTTGTTAAGAAACAACTCAAGGTATGTCTTAAACTATAAGCTTTGTTACAAAGTTCTCTTCATGCAAAAGGTACGATCATTCCTCTTTTAAATTTGATTTACAATACTGAGATCGTTATGTCTAGGTTTTTGAATCATAGAGATTCTTGTTAGTGTGATTAATCATTAGATTGAATATACCCTCGTTATATTATAATTCTTATGGAACCCTAAAAAGGTTCACTATAAAACCCTAACCTAAGGGTGTATCAATACTAATTATTAAACCCTAGTCTACTTAGGGTTATTGATGAAATATAGAATTCTTGTTCTTTTGATGTTTTGGTATGATAAAAACCCTAGCCATTTAGGGTTTGTTGTTAATATCTATGCCATGTATTGAAACCCTAGATATTTAGGGTTTGTGAACAAAGCCCTTGTAAGTAAATGGAACCCTAGGTGTATATTAATTCGATTGAAACCCTAGTCTAAATAAAATTGTTGTATACCTAATTTTGATATATTAATGTTTATATTTACCTAGTAGATATTATTGTGATATGCTAGTCCATGATTATGAAATCCTAGATATGTATATTTGAGTTCACTAAACTAATTATTGATGCTCATAGTTTGTGGATTATAGGATTCATAACAAAACTTTAGTAGAAGATTGATATTCTAGAAAATAATGATATTGTTTCTAATATGATTTAGTTTTTTTGATATAATTTAGGCTTTGCAACAAACCCTAGTAGAGTCGAACATGTATAATATAATTTTTATTCGATTGAATAACTGATATCTAAGAAGTTGTGTCTCGAAGATGAAATCTAGGGTTTAGTAAAGTCTGAAAGTAATATTGAGGCCCTAGATATAATGAGACTGGTATCTTGATTGAGTTGCTTTAAGTTTTAATGATGTGGTCTAGGGTTTATGAAAATAACCTTGACAAAAGGTATGTGTCTCTTATTATCAACCTAACTAGGTTTAGGTATTTGATGTCTAAATTATTTGATTGTTTTGATGTTTCCATTATATTTGCATAACTTCAATGCTTCTATATATGCATTTGGTTGTACTTGCTATTAAAGTTTTGTAGGTACACAATCTTCAAGATAATGAAGATGCATGTATGAACATGATGAAGAAATATATAAGGATGATGATGATCAAGATGACCTCGATACCATAAAAACGAACAGAGCCATAAAAGACTCTTCGATGTTATAGAAAAAGGAAGTGGTTAATCTCCCTAGTTGAGAGGGAGGGAATAATATGATGGTCATGATGGATACCTTGAAGAAGAAATCAGAGAATAAATGAAAGCACTACAATGTATTGAGGATGTCTTGATGTTTCCAAAGAACTGAAAGAAGAAAAGTTGCATATGAATAACTTGATATAAGTGGCATCAGGATGATTAAGGACCTCAAAGTTTTACGTTTACTTATATGTATATTTGATAATTTGTTGTTGATTGGGGTTTATACAGATAAATCTCTCCACAAGAAGGATGAACACTCTGGAAGCATGCTTAGACAAATGGATATATCTAGTTAATTAGGGAGAGATGAAACATATAGCGGTGAATGCTTGGGAGGACATATGGTCGGCCTATGTGTGTTTGATGTCTAGATCCCGAAGAGGGAGCACGGTGTTGGTCTTGGAGCTCTGACCTTGGATACACACGTAGATCCCTGGGTTGATGGTTAGTTAGTAAGCCTGATGGTACCTAAACTAGTTGAAAGTTTAGTCCATCTTAGTCCCACTCAAATAGATAACCCTAGTTAGGTATCTAGTCTAAGGCACTGAGTGTGCCAGAACTCTTCGTAGTTCATTTTGGAGATCTTCCATGTACCTTTATATATAGGTAAATATGAATATATCTCTAGTTAAGAGGAAGTGTTGAAGAATGAAACTAGTGTTGGTATTCATAATTGTATTTGAGTCATGATGTATTGTATGTATCACAATAAAGAAAAATAAATTGTATTATTAAATAAATTGACTCATTAAAGCATGGGTTTCAAGCTTGGGTCAATTGTTTTTAGGTCAAGGCCTCCACTGAAGGCTTCTAGGGTTTATGTCAAGTGTCCTTATTCATGTCATATTGTAAACAACCCTTCTTGGGATTTATTTGTCAAAATTGAAATTTATTTTACTATAAAATAGGTCAATTAGGCCTCCTCCACCAATTTGACCTCAAACTGGACAAGTCACCCTCAACTGGACAATTCGGCCTAAACTAGACAACAGAATCACTATATAAAGGCAACAACTTGACCTCATTTGTCTCTCACTCAAAACAAATTCAATTTGAAACTTATGGGGCTAGAAAAAGTGTGAATTTCAAGGAAGAAGAAGAAGAAGAATAACGAAGGAGAATGAGGTCTTTCACAAGCATAAGAAGTCAAAATTCTCTCCCTTTTTCCCACACGTGTGAAGCTACTAGAAGGGCCAAAATTATGCATTGTTGGGAAGGCCGAAATTATTAAGTTGTTGGTGAAGTTGGGGCGAAATTTTTTGGGTTGATGCTAGGTTGAAGTTGATGGACAGGAAAAGACTATTGAAGTAAGTTAAAACATATTGGAAGGCTATCTTGGTGGAGGACGAAGGTTTGTTGCTATAAGGTCTTGGTCAATCTCATTTGAATTACTGAAGGAAGAGCTCTTGACTAGGTTTTTCCCCTGTAGAGGGGTTTTGCCCTGGTTGTGCACCTACATCTGGTGTTCTTGATCTTCATGTTTTGATTTTGGTAATTGCTTGATGAACTAAGATAAAAGAAGAACATAAGAAAAATTATAATGATGATGATGATTAACGTCCACTAATACCAATGTGGTCTATCATACCTTAAGAAGGAGAATCTAATTGTAATTCTTTAGAATCTTATTTCTCTGCTCAAAAAGAAGGGAAAGAAGTGCACCAAGATCACTATAGTCAGGTTGACTAAGTAGGTCAAGAAGATTGGACGTGTGCAAGATGTTAGAGAAATGAGAGTGGATGTGAATAAGGTTTGGAAAATTTAAAAGAAAGTTCATCCTCCACTTTCTTAGTATCGCAAAGCTAGCAAATTCTATCATCCCAGGGAGTCTTGGGAGTAGACCACCACCCAATTTCACTCCGAATTTCATGAGATTTAGTTCTAATCGTAGTGATGTTCATCTTTTTCTTCAAACTAGTTAAAATAAACAGATAATTTTGGTTCTCAAGGGTAGGGTTTATCACCTCCTTATAATATTTTAGCTTCCTTTTATCCTCCAACTCTTTATCATACCATAATTTATTCCTAAATTTGGAGGTGATAGTATCTTTAACACTATCCTTACTTTCCAAGATGATCTCCTTATTTATCCCCTAGTGGTTGAGCTAAGACTGGGCTTCCTTATGCCACCTGTTGTACCTCTGAGTTGATAATGGTAAGCTATCAAGCCAGAGCATCTGAGATAATTGTTTTGGGGTTTTTGTTTTAATTTGGAAGACCAATGAATGAAACAGATGTAACATTGTAATGCCTAAACTTTTGAATAATATTAATACCAAAACAGAGGGCTGCTATAAAATTTCACATAGTGATAAAGTTTGAATAGTGGTGAGCATAAACAAAAAATAATATGATTATCACAATTTTTAGACAGAAAATTAGATATTCATAAGTATGAAAACCTATGATCGATGTTCAGAAAGTTCAAGAGAATATGCTTATGCTTACAACATGATCCAAATTTAAACAGGGATGCAACAAATTACAGAGATAACCATACACACAGATATGCAGCGGAAATAATACTTCATTTCGTTAGTGTGAAATACTGAAATATGCTTACAAACAGTAATGGAAATAAACCAGCTAGGGTGATGGTAGCTTATCTCTGAGAAGAGATGTGGGGGCTACATGCCTCTGAACTGTATTACAATGAGGCTCGAAGGCCTATTTATTGTTCTGAAACAATGGGAAACCCTAAACATCCAAAAACCTAACCCTAGAAGATGAAACTCCAAACTATGGGCCCCGTTTGGGTAAATTGGTGCATCAACTTCCCGGAGTCGTAACTTTGGCATATGATCTCCATTTGACGTGCACAATATCTCGTTAGAAAGATATATCTGAGAACTACAACTTTGGGAGAGCAACATCGGTCCATGGACCCATTTTTCTCCTAGTTTTCCCAAAAAACATCGTTTAGGGCCTCAAAACGGCTCCGGAAGTTCAGGACCAAAAAAACTGCTAAGAATAGTAAGTTGTGCTACAATTAAGGAAACTGAAAATGCTGAGAGAAATAATGGTGGGGGTCCAGGTGGACTTGGCAGGTGGCCACCAATATCCACCTGGATCATTCCTCCCCCCTTAGGAGCCAATGGTTCCCCATTGCATTGAGATCCTCCATGAGATGAAGGAAACTTCTGCTGAACTTGTCCCTAGTGAGCCACTTCTCCTGGTGAAGGAGTTGGCCTGCTTTGACAACTCGATATAGTTGGATATTCTGCTAGCGAGTGTTCTTGATCTGTGGTGTCCATGATCCAATCAGTTGCAGTTGCGCTTGTTCCATGCAATCTAGATTTAATTCTGTGGGTGTGAGTTGTTCTGCAATTCGGATTGTGTCTAGTAATGGTGGAAAGTATGGTCGAAGGCAGTCCACATTGAACGTTGGGTGCAGGCCAAGAAAGGTGGAATGCTGAGCTCAAATGCATTGTCTCCCACAACCTTAGTAATGGTTAAGGACCATATCGAGTGGTCTCAGTTTCCGATAGGCTCCTGTAAGGTGTTCCTTTGGCAAATGCAACTAGACTTTGTCGCCCACCTGAAACTTGTGTGGCACCCGATGTTGATCATGTCGCTACTTGTACTTGGCATTTGATTTCTCCATAATGTCATGGACCTGTTGGCGAATATGTTGGATGTGCTCAATGAAGTTGGTTGCCTTGTCTGCTTCGGACTGGACATGAGCTGAATTTGTGTGAAGAGCTGCAAGTGGCATGGCGACATCAATGGGGCATAGTGGCTGGAATCCCAAGCCCACCTAAAAAGGGTTGTGGCTAGTCAAGCTGTGAAGAGCTCGTTTGTAGCTGTGCTGAACATAGGGGAGGCTCTCATCCCATGCGCGTGGATGTTTTGAGTTGTACATGTGCAGAATGTGTACAATCATCCTATTGACAACCTCTGTTTGGCCATCAGTTTGAGGATGGAAGGCTATGGACTTAGTGAGTTTGGTGTCCAACATTGACTAGAGATTGGACAAAAATGTACTGAGGAACTGACTATCCCGATTTGGAGATGATAGACTCTGGGATCCCAAAGTGCACCCACACTCATTCAAAGAAGAGTTTAGCAGTGGCTTCTACTGTGATATTTTTCTTGTAGGCCGCCATAATGGAGATCTTCGAGAACTTGTCGACGACCACAAAAACACAGTCATTTCCATGCTTAGTGAAGGAAGGCCTGATATATAATCCATGGAGATGGATTCCCAAGGTCAACTAGGGGTAGGTAGCGAGGTATAGAGGCCTTGCTTCTTGATGGTCAGTTTGGCAATGGTGCAGGTAGTACATGATCTAATGTACTTCCTGACATCCTGTCGAAGATTCGGCCAATAGAAAAAAAAATTGCAGTTTTACCACCGTTTTCTCGACCTCGAAATGCCCAACAGCCCGACTGTAGTGTGCTTCCCAAATCATCTTGGCACGCTCGCTTGAAGGAACACAAAGGTGACCCAGGTGGCATAACAGGGCATCCTGGAGGTGAAAATCTGAAACATGCCGACCCTCCAAGAGTGTCTCGTATGTGTGGCCGAATTCTAGGTCGCTTTTATAGAGAAGTGGCCAATCAGAAGTCTCATGCCCATAAGAGTGGAGCATGGTGGTTAACGCCATGATCGGTGGTCGACTGAGGCAATCTGCAACATTATTGGTGTTTCCCTTCTTATACTTGATATTCAAATGGAATTGTTACAGGTATGTAGACCACTTTTGATGGCCATCATTCTGCAATTTCCCTTGGGTCTGTATGAACTGCAGGGGTCGGTGGTCTGTGTGGATGACCGTTTCCTTCCCCAAAATGTAATGCTTCCATTGTCAGGAGACCTGCACAATGGAATACCTCTCTTTGTCATAAGTGGGATACTTCCGGACTGTGTCTGAAAGTGTTTCACTGTGATATGCCACTGGATGCCAGTGTTGAGTAAGGACTGCCCCAATAGCATAGTCAGAGGCATCTGTCTCGACCTCAAATGGTTGTTGCAAATCTGGTAACGCAAGCATTGGTGCCATGCAGAGGCGATCTTTCAACTCTATGAATGCCTTCTGTTGAGATTTAGACCAAAAGAATTTTGCTTTCGCTCCTCCCTTGGTGACTTGACTCAAGGGCCAAGTGATATGAGAAAACCC